>JAQOWM010000406.1:0-11219 GCA_029041755.1 Resseliella maxima | reverse complement strand
AGATTCTTCATTCAGTGTTTTACTTGATTTTATTCTTTTTTTTTCCTTTTCATTTCATTTCTAGATTATATATGTTATTGAGACAAGCAAATATCGCAGACATAAGACAGTGAAAGGGAGAAAGAGGGAGACACAGAGTGAGTGAGACAGTTTTTCATTTCGTAAACAAAACTTTTGAAAAACCAATGTGTTGTATATTGAGTGCTGAGAAGTTGTCAACAAGCGGATTTAACGTGAAAAGAAGAAAAAATGATATAGCAAACGAAAAAGAAATCATTTGCATTGTTCGATGCGATATGTATAACGCGCATATTAAAATTCGGCCTTTAATCTATACACAATACCAGTACGGATCGACGACAACAGTAGTACGCACATTGATCCACATCATCAAATAACAAACACATCATGTATTTTGTGTGTGATTTGATCATCAGCATTGGGCAATAATACGTATTTCAAAACAAATTAATCGATTTACAAATATCGAAAGCATTTTTTTTTTCTTCTCTCTAACGAATTAGAATTGTGCATTTATCTGTCATTGAATGGCTTATCCGGATTGGATATTTGCGCCTAAGTCCCCAGCAATAGCCGTATCATCGAATCAAGAAGGTGATAGAGTTTAAAATAAATTTGGTGTTTTTTTAAGTATTCGGCACATTTCGGATTAGATCTTTTGAATTGGACATAGAGTCGAAGGAGAGAAAAGAGAGATAGAGAGAGAGAGGGAGAGAGAGAGAAAGCAAAAAATAGAGGAAAGACAAACGAAAACAAAACTAGAGCACTGCTCTGATATTAGCAAAATCAAATATGGGAGCTTATGGAATTTACCACGAACGCCAAATTCGAGAGTTATGCGCGTTGCATGCACTCAACAATTTGTTTCAAGGTAACATCACATTTCATGTCATTTTCATAATTTTCATGCAAAAATCAAATACATTTTATTGATTGTAAAATTGTTCAAATTTATTTCGAATATTGATTTGGATAAACAGCAAAAGGAACATTTACCAAATCAGAATTGGATGATATTTGTGTGCAATTATCACCGGACCAATGGATAAATCCACATAAATCAATGCTTGGTCTTGGTCAATATGATGTTAATGTTATCATGAGTGCACTTCAGCTGAGAGGATTCGAGGCCATTTGGTTTGATAAACGCAAGTAAGATACTAAACAGTTCAATTTCATTTCAAAGGAATGATGAAATTTGTAGGAGATTTTTCAAAACCATTTCTCCATTTCTTCATTCTTCAAATTTCTTCTAAACATTTTTCTTCATCAATTTCAGAGATCCATTTTGCATTGATACTTCGAATATACTTGGATTTATAATGAATGTGCCGTCAGAATATAAATTTGGTTTTGTTGTGTTGCCATTTCGTCGACGACATTGGATTGCCATACGAAAGGTGGATAAATTTTTTTGGAATCTGGATTCAAAACTAAATGCACCCGAATGCATCGGGGACGATGTTGAAGTATTGAATTATTTAACCAATCAATTCAAAAGCAATGATATGGAATTATTTGTAATTGTAAAAACAGAAACAGAAAAAACTAAACAATGGCTTAAAGAAGGATCACGATAGATGGAGAAAAAAAAAACCAACCACCACCACCACCAAAAATTCGCCTATGTGTCAATAATAGCTATGCTTCGGCCAAACATTCTTAATTTGTGTTTAAATTTGAAAATAAACTGAAAACTAAAAACTAAAAACTAAACAATGAAAACCAAATTCATTGAATGGAAAGAAAATGATTTGTGTAAATAACGCTAGGCGATTTTAAGGGAAAACTTTTACCATTTTACATTATTATTAGATAAATAACTCAACTTTCTTTTTTAATAGATCAAATTGTTGTTCCTTAAATGATTTATTTATATTTTCTACTCTAAGTGCATACTATTGAGAAATTTTCAATAGAAATTAACCAGATTAAATCTAAATAAAATGAAATGGGCATTGTTGTACTGTTAACAGAAAAAAAACAAATTAATTTTATTTGATTTTTTCTTATGTTTTTTTTTCTTTTTTTCTTTTCATTACTCTTCATCATCAAAATCAACATCACCAAACGATTGATCGCGTTCCTCCTCATCAAATCCTTCTTCATCTTCCTAAAAGCAAAAATAGAGAATTTTCGTAAATTTATCTCCATCAAAGACAATAATTTTTTTTCTAAAACAAATTGAAGATGTTGTTGTTGAAATGAAGATAATTCCCAATGAATTTCTCTCATGGATGATGAAAAGTTTAAACTATTAATTTTTTTTTTCAAAATAATTGAATTACCAATTCCCATTCGTTTTCAGCTTGTTCAGCATTTTGAGCGAGAGCAGCACGGGATGTTGACGCTAATTGATTTGGATCAAAATCAGCTGGTTGCGTTTCACATAATTCATTTATTGTTTCGGTGAGAATTTCACGACAATTATCATCAAAATTTGGTGGTAACCAACCAGTTTTTTCATTACATATTGCACCAGACAATGGAGTTGGAATTTTATCCAACATTTCTTGTATCTTTGGCACATGCACATCACAGTACTGTTTTAATACAAAGAAATAAAAATGAAATGCATAAATTTTTATTGAAATAGTATGAGAGCAAATAAAAAAAAACTTCCATACTCTATAAAATGATTGACGTGTTTCGGGCAAACGATCGCATTCAAAGTATGGATATGTGTTTTCAGGATCGGTTTTAGTTTTCCTACTTCGAGCAATCTAAAAAGAAAATCAATAAAACAATGAAGTCAAACGTTTCCAATTTTTTTTTTTTAATTTGTAGATTTTATCGTACCTTCTCTTTCAGTGTATTTGAACGAATTCGATAGTCAAGGGTTTGATAATATCGACTATTGAAATCTTTTCGGGGATCATATCCAAAACGTACCCACATCAAACGCCATGGTCCCGTCGTAAAATAATAAGCCAATGATGGCAGGATAATTTTCAATTTTTGCCGTGGAATTTTTGTCTCATATGCCAACGAACTGCGCAACCAAATTGGCTGTCGATCAAGATATTCTTTAATCATATTAAATTGTTCGTTGGTGATGAATTTAAATTTGAGCATTTTGAGAGCTTGAAATTGTGGCTTTTCAGGTATTGGATTTGTTAAACTGAATGCAATGTAACATGCATGCTTAAAACGTCGACTTCGTGACATTCCAACAATTGTCGATTCGGCTGTATCAAATTGATCTTTGGATGTACCCTTCGAACGGTCTTTTTTGAAGAAATTATCTTGAACGGTATCAACACGTGTGAATGATGATGGTGGGAAAAAGTATGGAATTTGATTATTTGCATCGTCACTGTAAAATGGCAAGCATTCATCATTAGTTGGGAATTTGATTTTTGGTTACTTGCGAATAAAATAAATTTTAATCAAAAACAAAAATGTATCAATTTACGTGAGCCAATCAGGTGATAGAAGTTCCTTTGGCATAATATCATCGTAGATGAATTCAGCTTTATGTGTTGTTTGATTCGTTGCAATTGGAAGATATTGATAATCACACAAACCTGAAAATTGACATTTATTACATCATTTCAAAATAGAATCTAAATCGTAATATACCTTCAAATTTAAACATAGAACGAACGACACCAAGCACATGAATTTTTGGTTCGTCATTTGCATCATCGTGTTCAGTGCTTGGGCCGGGCACATCATGTCTTCGACGACGAAAAATCACTTTTAATAAAAGTCCTGATGCCGGTTTGAGATCACCATAAATTGGCTTTGAAAAAACATCATCCGGTCGAAATTTCAAATCTAAGCGCTTCTTATCCATATTACATACCTGCAAATTTAGAAGTTTTTTTTATCAAAAATTGCACAAAATATATATTCAATTCATTTAAGATAGGCTATCTATTTGATACTATAAAACATACAACTTTTGAGATATTTGTAAGGCCACCAAGCGTTTTAATCATATTATCAATATTCACAACCCGTCCCGGATACTCGATCCCAACTAAATCTCTGTCTTCAATCTCCATTTCGCTTGGAAATAGCTACGATCAATTGAACAATTGTGTAAGTTTGCCGCTTTCAATTCCAATGTTTGTTTAGTTCACATTTGATTTTGACAACTTTGACATATCGTTGGCTTTCAAACGAATGTTTTGCACGATTGACATTTGGCTTTGTAAACGCAATATTTAGTACAACAGTACTAAAATTCAAGAGTACTAAATTTTAAAATAAAAAAGAACAAACATATTATTTTACTTTCTCTTTGTTTTTGTTTTTGTTTTTGTTTCGGTTCCACTAAATGGAGATAACAATAGTAAACCAAATAAAAGTTAAGATGAATTTCAATGAATTTAAAGCGAATAATCAAATAATCATGCTTAATTTATCATTTGTCACTATCAATATAAATTTTTCTTTATCTTAAGATAAAGATTTTTTTATTCCAATTTACTTATCTATTTCAAAATTTGTGGTTTTTTGTGAAATTCTGACCAAAATACTGTATAAAACGATCTGCTTTCGAAGTTCTATGCCAAATTTTTGCTGTGTTGTATTTTTTGTTGCATTAAAATTAGGCATAATACTGAATTGAATTTATGGATTTTTTTTAATTCCATATACTTGCGCCCGACTATTTTAGTAAAGTTATGAACGCACACGACTTTGTGTGCTTGTGCTTGTGCGTGTGAATATTCATGTGTCAGGATGGCCGAGCGGTCTAAGGCGCCAGACTCAAGACGTTCCATCTTGCTCATGTAGAATGAGTCTTCTGGTCCACATCTGTGGGCGTGGGTTCAAATCCCACTTCTGACAAGATTTTTTTTAAGCTACGCAATCGTTTTGTGTGATATTTTCGATAATATGCGTTTTTTCATTGTTCAAATGATTAAAAAAAATTATTAAGACAATTAATTATCATGAACAAAATATACATTTTTGTTATAACAATTTTTGCTTTATGTCATCTTTTCTAGATAGAATCGTTCTATAGTTAAAAAAGATGATATATGATTGAATTTAAGAATGAATAACTTTTATATGCGGAAAAAAAACATAAATCTATCAAATGAGATATTTGAAATCGTACGAAAACGTATTAAAAAGTTTTCATATAATCTCAATAAAACCATATATTTTTAGAATGGCATATTTCAACTCTAATTAATGAAAACTACTTAACTCAAAAAAAAATTAACTATTCAAGTAATTTTGACTATAAGCCAATAGATGGCAACGATTAAATAGTTCTATTTTTATATTTCATTGTCATCACAAATATTAAAAGACGAAAAACATGTTTACAAGAAATTCAATTTAAGAAAGAAATTGCTAGAAATGGCCAATTCAGACTATTGTTAGAAAAAATCATTTTTTTATCTCTGAAAATAGATCGATGTGACTTTTATCACAATAAATGTTAAATCGCAATATGCTTTAAGTATTTATTCTACTTTTTATGCTTTCACGTGGTTCACTAATGCTTCAAAGCACATTGCCGTGTGTAGCTCAGTGAAAAAATTGTGTTAAGATAATTTTTTATCTTTACTTAGAACCAAATTAGACGCAAAATCGATAAATATTCAAGATAATAAATGAAATATGAAATTGATGACACAGTTTTATCAAGTGAATCTTAAATATCATATGCTTTGAAAAACGACATTTGAGCGTTTGTTGTTCACTTTTACATCATTAAAATATGCTATAAAGGACTTTGGTTAGTTCATATACAACGCCCGGCTAGCTCAGTCGGTAGAGCATGTGGCTCTTAACCACAGGGTCGTGGGTTCGAGCCCCACGTTGGGCGCATATTTTTTTTTTTTTTTTTTTTTTTTTTAATTTCGCATCACTTTTTTTGTTTTTTCATTTGGCTAGCAAATCAAGTATTCAAACGACGATTTCAAGTGTTTTTCAAGAAGAACATATATTTGAGAGAAACATGAATATGCTTAGAAAACAACAATACACAAATGAAATGTATGTTAGACAAACTGATATCAAAGACATCAAACAAAACAATCAGAACACAATAAACAGAGAAGTGTTTTCGCATAATTTTTTTATTTTGGCTTTTGTCTTTCTATTCGTTTTCGAAAATGACACAAAATTGATTACACATTTTACACAAGCCCAAAAATGGATAGAAAGCAATACGAAATCACACGAGAGTGAGTACACAAATGAAATTCATATTAGCTATTGGGTGCTATAGGTTTCCATTTTTGTGATTTCATCAAAAAAAAAAAAAAAAATCAAGATTGATTTATGTCAATACGTTAATATTTATTTTATTTATAATATTTTCAAAACAATAACAAATAGAAATCGTATTTGATATAAAGCATATGAAAGTTTCAAATACATGTTTTTTATGTCCAATATCGGCCAAGAATGAAGATTTGAATTAACTCAGAAACATTTTTTCTTGATGAAAATTTCATAGCCATTAATGTTCTCAAAATTCCATTTATTTTGGTTTGTTTGTTCAATTTCATTTAAATCTTCAACCTATAATCCATAGCCAGGAACACTAAGCTTGACTGATTTTATACTTTTGTACATTTTAGTTATTAAATTCACTTTATCCGCACTGTAATTTATACATTGTGTATATATTTCTGTGAAATGTGGTAATTTTTCCGCCAGTTCCAAATTCAATGGATGGAATTTTTCAATTCAATCAATTCATTCGAAAGAACTTTGACATCGATATGCATCTCTTCGAGATTTTCGAACGTAAAGAACAACCTGGAAAAACATCGACCAAAATGATTTTTTTTTTTTTTTTTTTTCTAAAATGAATTGCTGTATTCCTGAAGACCTTGTACGAGTTTTCACTTCGGAAACTCTTTCATTTCACGCAAATTTTTGTTAAACATTTCCACCTATTCAGCTGTCATTCAAGTAATTATTAGCCTTTCGATTTGAGGATTCAATATCACCAATTTTTCGATTTCGTCATCAAAGTCGTACTGCTGATTAGTGTTGTCTTCAAATGGGCCTCTAATAAACAATTCCTTCAAATTCGAAAAGTGAACACTGAATTTATTACTTCCATCGTACGCTTTTTGTTCAATCATTTCGAGATTTGATATATTTGGGAATAATTCATTAAATTTGAGTATAAAAATAGTTATCACATAATCAATGAATAGCACTAATTCCCGAAGTTTTTTAAATGGTTTTATAAAACCTTGCCACAAATTTATATCACTGCCTTTATAAAAAAAAAAAAAAATTCCAAGAGATTCTGAACAATATTTTGTAATTTGATTTACAATTTCAACCACTTCATTTTGTTGCATATTTGAAAAGTCTATGTATAAATTTGGAATCAAATGTCCAAATGATGATATAGTATTCGGTTCAAAATCAAGTCATTTATTTGTAATATTGAATCCTATGGAATTTCTTCGATAAGCGTAGTGATTAATTTGTCCTTAGGAACTCTACAAAAAAATTCTCTTGCGCTAAACTGACGAAAATTTTCGTTGGTATGTGCCAAGGTAACGCGTTCCGTTAAATTGAAATGTTCCAAAGGTCATTCTTGACAATTCACTTTCAGTTCATTTTCAAGCCATTTGTAATATTTGGTATAGTCACCCAAGTTCGTGTTATTTATCTGTTGTCAAAAAAAAAGTAAAGAACAAATCTAGTCGAATGCATAATTTTATTTATGTCATAGGCATTTATCAATTTCAATCTAATTCCAAAGTAGCGAAAATAAATGCCAAAATTCAATATATTCTTGGATTTCGAACCAAAAGGAAATAGAAAAACTGAAGAAAAAAAGTTATGTGTAAACATACTTCTGTGATTATTTGTTTTGTTTTGTTTGTTTTCTTTTATATCCCTTCAGCTAATATACATTTCATTTATGTATTGTTGTTTTCTACGCATATTAATGTTTGTCTCAAATATGTAGAAATATGAAAAACACAAAAGTGATGCGAAATAAAAAAAAAAAAAAAAAACAAAAAAAAAAAAAAATATGCGCCCAACGTGGGGCTCGAACCCACGACCCTGTGGTTAAGAGCCACATGCTCTACCGACTGAGCTAGCCGGGCGTTATATATGATCATGCTGGTAGTTTTATATGTAAACACGGCAGTGAACAGTAATGTCCTTTGAACAATGCAAAAGGAAAAAACGCGCGAAAATTATGCGTCGTAGTCGTTTTTCAAAGCATGTGATATTTAAGATTCATTTGATAAGAAAGAGACATCACTTTCAAATTTGATTCATTCATTTTGAATATTTTTTCGAGTTTGAATCTAATTTGTTCGTAAGTAATGATAAAAAAAAATGTTTTAAAAAATTTTTTTCACTGAGCTACACACGCAATAGACTTTAAAGCATCAATGAACCATATGAAACCATAAAAAGCAAAATAAAGGCCTCATCCACATTGTGATTCGGCTACCAAATTTCGGCATTTATTGCGATAAAAGTCACACCGATGTATTTCAGCGTTTTTAAAATTATTTTTCTGAACAATACTCGGTTTCTAGCATTTGCTTACCTAAATTGAATTTATTTAAAGCACGTATTTCTTCTTTCAATATTTACAACATATTCAATGTGACGATAGAAAATATAAATAGAATTTTTTCAATGGTGCCATCTATTGGTTTATAGAAAAAATGGTTTGAATATTTTTTTTTCTTTTTTTATTTCAAATGCATAATCGAAAAAATATTCAGAAAAAATTAGCACGAAAAATACTGTAATTGCGTCATCTCTTGTCCGAATGGACTGAAAAAATTGGAACACATAATTTTTGAACGAAACTTTTTTATTTTATTCCATTTTCTACGATAGATCTGTGATGATACATTGTCAATTGATATTTTTATTGTTTGCATAAAAATTATTTCTTATTTACTGGAAGTTTAAATAACGCCCCTGAAGAAAACCTTTTTTTTTCCCTCCAATTTTTGAAAACAGAAAATTACTCCTTGTTATTTATACATACATCAGGTTTACGCTCACTCAGTGAACGATAAGTGATCATATCAAGAGATTTGATACGTGGACGTATGTGGACATTTTGATAACCAAATATTCGATTTTATTCTTATTCTTATTTTCATTGTAAAGCAATATTACGCATAATTACCTAGAAAATTCGAGCATCCACACGAATTGAATAATTTAATTATTAAAATTTACAAAATTAAGTTATTTTACCGTTTTGTTACTTGAAATATCTGGTGCTGTTTCCAATGAGTTAACTGAAAAAGCTAAGGTTCAAAACAAACACATAAAATTGAATATTCATTCTGTACAATTTCTTCAATTTGAAATCTTTTAAAAGCAAAAGAGTCTTATCTCTGGATAATATTTGTGTTATTTTGAAAATTTTCAAATTCCCATACTTTTTGCATTGTCTGCTCATGATTATTAATTATTGAAGTGTACGACTTCCTGTATTGCCTATAGGCAACTATAACTTAAATTTGTTTTTTTCTATTTCAACTGTTCATGATTTATAAGTTAATTCACTTATCATCAATCACTTGTTTTGAATTATAATTTAATAAGCTAAAAAAAGTTACGGGTTTTCATGTTATCACTTTCCATAACAAAGTCAAATAATAAAAGAGATACAAATGCTTCTTGTGCACAGCATTGGGAAACCGTTTTGAATATTTATATATTTGTTCCAATTTTGCATTAAAAAATCCAGAAAAACGATTCTAATATCATATCGACAGAAGATTAGTGAAAACATAATCCATTTTCTTTGCTCTATATTCATATGTCGTTTAATGATTGCGCATCTTTCATGGTAGCGTCTACCACAAGATTACTTGAATCACCTTCGTATTACTACATGAACTTTTGTCCATTGATAGTAAAATAAATACTACTGAAATGCATACTTCTAAATATTCAATTGGTTTCAAAATTATTAAATGTGCATCCTTTTTTGTTCGACAAGTAACCTAAAAAATTGTATATATATTTAAGAAAAAGATTTTCCCCTTATTTTGATGTCAAAAACTGATTTTTGCAGAACATTTTCTTCAACTTGCAAGGATTTGAGGATAAATTAAATAGATTAATAGAATAACTAAAGTGTGAATGAATTTTGTTATATTTTTTTCTTTTTTGGAAAAAGTTAACTCATATCATTTTAAGACAAAATGTATTGAATATGTTATTTATTTATTAGATAAATTATATGCGTTTGAAAAAATGTTGAAATCGTCATCTTAATATACGCTTGGAATTGAACCAAAATGAAATAAAAAGACAAAGGAAAAGAGAATAATGCGAAAACAATCTTACACTGTCAATCTGTGAATATTTTGCTTGGTTTCTTTTATATCTTTTCAGCTAATATATATTTCATTTGTGTATTGTTGTTTTCTACGCATATTAATGTTTGTCTCAAATATGTGGAAATATGAAAAAAAAAAAAAAAAAAAAAAAAAAAATATGCGCCCAACGTGGGGCTCGAACCCACGACCCTGTGGTTAAGAGCCACATGCTCTACCGACTGAGCTAGCCGGGCGTTATATATGATCACGTTGGGAGTTTTATATTTGATCACGCCGGTAAAAAGTAATGTCCTTTGAACAATGCAAAAGTAAAATAACGCGCGAAAATTATGCGTCGTAGTCGTTTTTCAAAGCATGTGATATTTAAGATTCATTTGATAGAACAGAGTCATCAATTTCATATTTGATTCATTCATTTTGAATACTTATCGATTTTGCATCTAATTTGTTTGTAAGTCAATATAATTTCTCAACACAATTTTTGGCATTGGAAAATATAAATAAATCTACATAATTGTTGCCATCAATTGCTTTATACTTTAAATAGTTTGAATAGTTCATTATTTTTTTTTTTACTTAGGAATTGTTTGCTTCAAATTGATGCAAAAACTGAAGACTTCATCATTGGTAACTTGAAAGAATTGTTAAAAATATTTCAAAAATAGTGCATATTTTAGAGTAATGGACTCGAAGCTATTGATATTACCAGGAATTGAAAAATGCTATTCTGGATTTTGTGTTTTTATTTTGATTATGCAAAACTTTTTTTTTTACATTTTCGTGTGATTTTATATATTTTATTTTACTATTTTACTATTTTACTGTTTTACCTTTTTCAGTCACTGCATTATTCAATAATAAAAATGAAATTTACATAAAAATTTGTATGCGTTAATATAAATTTGTATTCTACATACAATTTGT
>JAQOWM010000965.1:0-18039 GCA_029041755.1 Resseliella maxima | reverse complement strand
AATCAACTTACACCAGAGCACGATGAACACATCCGCATTAATATTGACCCAAATAATTTTGTTTTTCTATTTTTAAATTTCTGAATTGAATCTTCATTCACTTTGAAAATTTAATATCCCTATCAACCTATGAATATCAAATTTGGTTCATTTTAGAACGAATAAATTAAAAGTGACTCCAAATATTTGATAAATTGTAAGCATTTTATTTTCAGTGTCGAAAAATTTCGAGGAAAAACTTATCTACTCTGTGTAGTTTTATTTATTGTTACTTTGATGTTACTTTCCACGTTAGTTACTCTAATATTTTAGAGTCTGAAATTGCGCATGTTCAAATATATTCATTTATGTATTTTGATCTTTCATTTATGTTAAATTACTTGAGTGATTCTAAGATTGCGCACATCTGCACATGTATATTCATGTGTCAGGATGGCCGAGCGGTCTAAGGCGCGAGACTCAAGACGTTCAATCTTGCTCATGTAGAATGAGTCTTCTGGTCCACATCTGTGGGCGTGGGTTCAAATCCCACTTCTGACAAGATTTTTTTTTTTATACTTCGTAATCGTTTTGTGTGACATTTTCAATAATGTGCGTTTTTCATTGTTCAAACGATGTAAAAAAAAAATAAAATTTATGAGAATTTAAACATAAAAAACATCTGATTTCTTTTTATAAACTTTCTCGATAGAATAGTTCTATCGCGTTCGATAGTTAAAGAAGTATCATTGAAATTAAAAATGAATAATAGTATACAAATGTTTATGCAAATTTTATTTTTAGTATTGAATAATGCAGTGAAAAACGTAAAACAGTGAAATAAAATATACAAAATCACACGAAAATGTAAAAAAAAAATGTTTCTACATAATATAATTTTTGATAAAAATAAACCCATTTTTCAGATTGGCATATTCCAATTCCTGTTTTTTGTTCGTTTTGCAATGGCTTTGAGTCGCTTGTTCGATAATATGGTACAAATATTTTCATACATTCTTCCATAATAACATAAAAAGATAATTTATATTATGAATGATCGATAAATGTCATTCTTTCAAATAATCAATGAATTGAGGAAAATAATGCTTAAGTAAAAAAAAATGAACTATTTGAACTATTTTAGCTATAAACCAATAGATGGCAACAATTAAATCGATCTATTCATATTTTGAATTGTCACATTGTTTTTACAATATTCTGTAAATATTAAAAGACGAAAAACGTGCTTCAAATAAATTCAATTTAAGAAGGAAAATGCTAGAAATGTAGTATTGTTCAGAAAAATAATTTTAAAAAACACTGGAAATATATCGGTGTGAATTTTATTTCATTAAATGTCAAATCACAATATGCTCAAGGCATTTATTCTAGTTTTTATGCTTTCACGTGGTTCACCGATGCTTGAAAGAACATTTTCGTATGTAGATCAGTGTAAAAATTGTATTGAGAAAATGTTCATCTTACTTACATAAAAATATATAGAAAATCGGTTAATATTCAAGATGAATAAATTGAATATGAAATTGATGACTCTGTTTTATCAAATGAATCTTAAATATGATATATGTTTTGTAAAACGGGTCGTTTTAAACGACTTCGAACGCATAATTTACTTATATATTTTCACTTTTTCATTGTTAAAATATGCTTAAGGGACATTAATTTTTACCGGTGTGATCATATAAAAAACTCCTAGCATGATCATATATAACGCCCGGCTAGCTCAGTCGGTAGAGCATGTGGCTCTTAACCACAGGGTCGTGGGTTCGAGCCCCACGTTGGGCGCATTTTTTTTGAATGAATTGCTCAATATAAAACAAAGTTTCAAAACATTAAGTATTTTAAATAGTATCTCATGCTTTGAAAAACAATTCCGAATACATAATTTGAGCGTTTTTTTCACTTTTGAATTTTTCAAATATACTTAAAAGCACTTTGATGAGTATATATACAATGCCCGGCTAGCTCAGTCGGTAGAGCATGTGGCTCTTAACCACAGGGTCGTGGGTTCGAGCCCCACGTTGGGCGCATTTTTTTTCATTTGTTTTTTTTTTTTTTTTTCATATTTTCGTTTAGTTCTGCCTGCAAATCAAGAATTCAAACAACGATTTTAAGTGTTTTTCAGAAGAAAATGTTAACGCAAAATTGAATACATATTTGAGTAAAACATGAATGTACGTAGAAAACAACAATATAAAATGAAATGAAAAGAGATATACAAGAAATCAAACAAAATATTCACAGATTGACAGGGTAAGAGTGTTTACGCATTATTCTCTTTTCGTTTGACTTTTTAATTCGTTTTGGTTCAATTTCAAGCGTATATTGAGACGACGATTTCAAAAATTTTTTAGAAGAAAATTGCACAAATTTCCACACAACATTTAATATACAAAAAATTATAATTTTTAATTATCTTAGAGTCTGAATTTACGCATGTTCAAATATATTCATTTATGTATTTTGATCTTTCATTTATGTTAAATTACTTGAGTGATTCTAAGATTGCGCACATCTGCACATGTATATTCATGTGTCAGGATGGCCGAGCGGTCTAAGGCGCCAGACTCAAGACGTTCAATCTTGCTCATGTAGAATGAGTCTTCTGGTCCACATCTGTGGGCGTGGGTTCAAATCCCACTTCTGACAAGATTTTTTTTTTTATACTTATTTTCGTTAAACAATCGTTTTGTGTGACATTTTCAATAATGTGCGTTTTTCATTGTTCAAACGATTTAAGAAAAAAATAAAATTTATGAGAATTCAAACATGAACAACATCTGATTTCTTTTTATATATTTTCTCGATAAAATCGTTCTATCACTTTCGATATTTAAAGTATCATTGAATTTAAAAATGAATAATAGTATACAAATGTTTATGCAATAAATATTCCAGCGAAAAATGATAAAACTATCAAATGAAATACATGAAATCACACAAAATTTAAAAACGATGTTTTTGCATAATCAAACAATGATTTGATGAATTCAGTGCTTAACTCCGAAGAAAAAAACAAATAACTAATTAAAATATTTCAACTATAAACCACTGGATGGCAACAAATAAACCTATTTATATTTTTCATTGCCATCACGAATATTCAAAGAAGAAATTCGGCTTAAGAAAGAAAATGTTAGAAATGGAGTAATGTTTAATGAGAAATTATCTTAAAAACTCTGAAAATGTATCGGTGTGACTTTTATCTCAATAAATGTTAAATCACAATATGCTTAAGGTATTTATTCTACTTTTTATGTTTTCACGTGGTTCACCGAAGCTTCAAAGCACATTGTCGTATGTAGATCAGTGAAAAAATTGTATTGAGAACATTTGTCATCTTTACTTATAAACAGATTAATTAGATGCAAAATCGATAAATATTTAAAATGAATAAATCAAATATGAAATCTTAATTATCATTTGCTTCGAAAAATGACTACGACGCATAATTTTCGCGCGTTTTTTTCACTTTTGCATTGTTCAAATATGCTTCAAAGAACATTACTGATCGCATATAAAACTCCTAGCATGATCATATATAACGCCCGGCTAGCTCAGTCGGTAGAGCATGTGGCTCTTAACCACAGGGTCGTGGGTTCGAGCCCCACGTTGGGCGAATTTTTTTTTTGAATGAACTGCTTAATATGAAACGAAGTTTCAAAACATTAAGTATTTTAAATAGTATCTCATGCTTTGAAAAATAATTCCGAACACATAATTTGAGCGTTTTTTTTTTTCACTTTTGAATTTTTCAAATACGCTTTATAGCACTTTGATAATTTCATATACAATGCCCGGCTAGCTCAGTCGGTAGAGCATGTGGCTCTTAACCACAGGGTCGTGGGTTCGAGCCCCACGTTGGGCGCACATTTTTTTTTCCATAAATTTTGCTTGCAAATCAAGTATAAACGAGGGTATGACGTGTTTCTCCGAAGAAAATAGCAATGGACAAAGCGTCTGTGTGTTGTTGGTAACTTTTTAGATCAATTGTCAAATAGTACTAATTTAGTGCTAAATTTGAAATATCCAACAGATGGCGCTGTTTTACTACACCGATTTGAGTCGGCCAAGAGATACAATATTCGAGAAAAATTATTACTTCAAACTAATTATAAAGTTTCAATACTTTAATTTATTTGTCATTTTGTTTTGGATTTTTGCTGTAAGCACTACACGCCACGTAGTAGCTCTTGCACAACAACTTCTTTTAACAGGTATTTTTAGATAAATTGAAGAAAATATAGGAGAAGTGGATATATTTAGTAAAATAGAATTGTACGACTCTGTAATTGTATAAGCTGTTTTGTTAACTAATATTTTTGGTTTCTGATTTTTTTTCTCACTGCATAGTATGCAGTGCATACTCATTGTCGAATAGCGAAAAATGAAAAAAAATGAAACACAAATGTAACAAAAACTTAACTTTCTGATGATCAATTTGACAAAAGATTAGTTTGTAATTTATTTTGCCACTTGCTTTGAAGAAGACATTACACGAAGTACCATATTTTCTTCATTTCTTTTTATTTTGTTGGACAAAAATAACTAAAACACCATTGAAAATTACAAATAATTTTTAATAGACAAAGAAAAATAACTGAAAATACTCTGAATATAAATAAAACGCATTCATTTGCAAAGTATATTCCGTTTGTCTTCCATCACTTCAGTAATGAAAAATTATCATATAAATCATATATGATTATTTTTTTTTTATTCAAGTAATTGTAATAGTGAGCTCAAATAATGAATTTAGACCAAATCCTAGGAATCCATGGATCAGCCTGAACAAGTGACACCTCTATCCATAGTTTTTTAAATTTTGATTCCCATAAATTGGGTCAAAAATCCATTTATTTTTCCCATTTTCCGATCGCAAAAGCGTGAAAAATCGATTGGTAAATTTCTTTTCCCTTTGAAATGCAATTGCGAATAAATTTATCCGAAAAATCATGAGACTTGGTATAAATTGAAGTTTATATTGATTTTTGAAAAATTGATGCTAGCTGTGTTTTGTGTAATTAATTAATATTATGAACTCCTAGTCGGCACCAAATAGCATTTCTTCGCCAAAGGTGGTTTATTGAAAATAATCTTTTTTAACAAATTAATTCGAAAATAACTAATTCTGAAAGAGTTATTAAAAATTAGAAACTAATTATTATATTAATTAAGAAAGTTATATCCTTATTTTTGAAGAAAATTATAATTCTATTTGCAAAGGTCTCAGTGCGAAAATTAAAATCAATTATTGTTATTATTGGGAACCATTGTGCTATAGAATATGTTAGGTGTTAGCAGTGTTAGAACATTACATTCAGTGCAATTTTTTTATCTAGAAGAACTAATTGCTTGAATAATTGCCTTCAAGGATAAACTTCTATGTTTTCGAAAACATTATCCAAATTGGCAGATGGAACGCGAAACTCATTTATGTTGATATGCAACGTATACCACAAAATAGCGATAACGTGGCTACAACAGCCAACAGTTCTTAAACCATTTTGGCATGTACAGCAGTATGCTAAAATGACTGGCTTATCATCTAGGGAGCTATGCAGTGAGAAAAAAAATTCAAACACGTTCCCGAATGCCATCTAAATGAACAAACATAAATTAGATTCACCAACATTTGATACTGAATCTGAATAAAAATTGATTATGTGGAATTATATAAAAATAATTAAATATTTATGTACAATAAAATATTTTTCATTATTAAATTATCTAAATATAAATATTTTTGAAATAAAAAAATAAAAACACTTCATTGAGAAATTAAAAATACAACTAAAGCAAAACAAACTATTTATATTAAGTCCCCGCGGTCTCCGCATGTTTATTCGATTGGCGTTTGTTGTACATGTATACATGTATGTATGTGTTTGTTGTATACATGTACAACAAACACCAATCGAATAAACATGCGGAGACCGCGGAGACTTAATATAAATAGTTTGTTTTGCTTTAGTTGTATTTTTAATTTCTCAATGAAGTGTTTTTATTTTTTTATTTCAAAAATATTTATATTTCGATAATTTAATAATGACAAATATTTTATTGTAAATAAATATTTAATTATTTTTACACATAATCTATTTTTATTCAGATTCAGTATCAAATGTTGGTGAATCTAATTTATGTTTGTTCATTTAGATGGCACTTAACCGGGAGACTCACATACAAATGTACAGGGCTATATAGACTGCTTACCAGGGTAGCTTATCATCGAGCAAATCCAGAAGTGCATACGCTTTACGACATACATTTGATTGAAAACGTGATGCAAAATTGACTAAAATTAAAATAGGTACTGAAGTTGCGATTAATAAATTCTTATAGACTAAGAGCCACTGAACTAAGGATGTGTTATTTCTACTTTATAGATGATTATTAGTTTGAAAGTTATTTTAAAAATTACTTTAACCGTAGAAAATTTTTTTTTTTAAGTTTTTCACTTATTAAGGTGAAATCTGATTAATTGAAAACTTAATAAAGACAATAGTATTTTTTATTTATGCTTTACGTTTGATTTAGTTCGAATAACATAAAAAAGTACGTAAATTTCTTACATTCCAAATATCTGCATGAAATGTTCAATAGCGATCAAAATCTGATCGATTAAAATTGATTAAAAGAAACATTAATTCTTCTTTTTGCTTTATATATGAAATGTAAAATATATTATTTTTTATGCCCAATAAAGTTGAATTTTAAATATCTGCATCGAAACATTCATAATTACTGATATCTGAATTCTTTTTCTTTCATACAAAATACTATGAAAACAAAACATAACCTCAAATTTCATAGTATTTTGTATGAAAGAAAAAGAATTCAGATATCAGTAATTATGAATGTTTCGATGCAGATATTTAAAACGTAAGTTTATTGGACATAAAAAATAATATATTTTGAATTTCATACATAAAGCAAAAATAAAAATTAATGTTTTTTTTAATCAATTTTAATCGATCAGATTTTGATCGGTATTGAACATTTCATGCAGATATTTGGAATGTAAGAAATTTACGTACTTTTTTATGTTATTCGAACTAAATCAAACGTAAAGCATAATTAAAAAATACTATTGTCTTTATTAAGTTTTCAATTAATCAGATTTCACCTTAATAAGTGAAAAACTTGAAAAAAATTTTTTTCTACGGTTAAAGTAATTTTTAAAATAACTTTCGAACTAATAATCATCTATAAAGTAGAAATAACACATCCTTAGTTCAGTGGCTCTTAGTCTATTACAATATTTTCGGTATGCAGACTCTTTACAAACTCGCACAATTAAAATGGGGTGCTATTTCAGCACAGGTATGGTTGGTCTTGAACTTCATCAAAAAAACGTAGAGACCATTCCGCTTGGTTTGGGTCTTTGAAATATTTTATTAGTGAGGAGAGGTTCCTGCGATACACTTGATTGAATTGATTGTAGGACAAACCAATGTAAGTTTTCATTATATTACTATTCTTTGGACTCAGAACATCTAAGATTATAAATGTATAATACATATTCCATTAAAGAAAAACACCTACACAGAAAATAAAAAATCTGCACTATTCACAACATTAGGTTGTGAAATGTCAAATTACAACATTTGTTATATGAAGATTGTGAATTATCCAATTTTTTACAACCAACCAAATGAAAACAAATGTTGGAGAATTCACAACCTTCATATAAAAAATGTTGTAATTTGACATTTTACAACATAATGTTGTGAATAGTGCAGATTTTTTATTTTCTGTGTACCAATTGTGTTTGAATTTTGACAAGAATCATGTAATAAATTAATTAAATCGTCAATTTGCTTGGATGTAAACAATTGTTTTCTGTAGAATGATTTGTGCACACACGTGCATTATCTGGAAAAAAAAATCCTCATGCTTAGGGCTTTGCGGCGAATGTCACTTGAAATTCGATGAGTTTTTTTGACATTGCATCCATAAAATGTGCACTTATTTGGCTAAGATGATATTTTTCGAAAGTCGAGATAGGTAAAACCTATGTTCAGAAAGAGTAAAATATCGTGAGATACACATTGTCAATGTAAATGTAAATGCAAATGTAATAGTGAATCCATCCCATCCGGTGATAGTGTGCCTATCTAAACAATATAAATACAATGTTTTGCGATGGATACGTTCAATCGGTCAATATAGGGGTTTGAATACACTCATTCAAACGCAATGTTGAGTGTGATTCAATGTAAACATATATTTTCTTTAATGTTTGTTGACGTTTGATTGGTGGCGCTGGCATACAGATGTTAAACTCTCAATTATCACCGGGTGATCCATCCACATAAACTCTATCTTGTAGTTAGCCAAATTATAAAACATTGCGTTTTGGACGCGTGACCGCCTACGAATAATACATAAATATATGTTTAGATAAGAAATGTCACATCATCGGCACATAGTCGCCATCTATACAGTCACGGCTTGAAATCGTCATCGTACACACCCATATTTGGAATTCCCATGGTTGTAAATATTACAACGTTCGTTGGAAATATGACATTTGAAATCAAATGTTGGAATATTGACTGTCAAATTCCTCTGGGTGCATCTATTGAACGTGGACACAATCATTATCACAGATATGAACCCGTCAACATAAACTCAATAGTACCCGCTCAGAATATGTTTGATGACAGTTTAAAGCAGAGAATGTTTAGGAGACGTCTAGAGGAGGTGTCGAGGTTTTCGTTCATTTATTATTCATGGTCGGCGTGACAAATCAACATGCATTTTTCACTCAAATTCTTCGAAAATTATTTTTGATTGTATGTTTAAAAAAATGATCGTAAGGAAATATAATCAACATCAATAGTTTTTTGAAGATTCATATGAAAAAACATGAAAAATATGTGATTTTATGGAAAAAATCGGTATGTTTGCTTGAGTGAATTGGAAAATAAATATCATTTTCGGTTTTTCCGTACCAAAAAATCCCTTCAAGCACATTTAAATCAATAAATTAGAAGAAAGAAGAAAAAAAAAGCAGTGACAAAAATGCAATGTAAGTGAACAACCGATTTTTGACCGTGTTGTATGAGACAATTTACCAACTCTTATAAACCAATGCTTGTGCTGAGTTTGTGAGACCTTCTCTAATACAAATTGACCGGTCATATGCTTCGCACAGAAAAAAAGTTGAATTTTCACTCACAGTGTTATTCTGTATAATTTGTAAAAATCTTTTCAATTCCAAAATCCTTTATAATAACAAAATAATAAAAAAAAACGCATTAAATCATTATAATCCTTTTGAAGTAATAATTTTCCTCCAGTATTGTGTCTCTGAGCTGACAAAAATCGGTGTAGTAGAACCGTGCCATCTGTTGGATATTTGAAATTTAGTACCAAATTAGTACTATTTGACTATTAATAAAAATAATAAAAATTTCTCTTATTTCAAATAAACTATAAGAGACTGGTTCGCGTATATTTGTATAACGACCTATCTGAATAAGGTAGCATAAATATCGTCAGCATATATGCTGGTATAAACGCATGCGACCGTCGTATCGAACGCGTCAACAGAACCATCGATATTCGCTGTCTGCTTTACCAATACACGGTCACTCAGACTTTGAATAACGATAGCTCTGTTGTGTCGACAAATCTGCTGTGTTTTTTTTCTGTTTACATTTGTTCTCGTTCTTCTTTTTACATCAATTCGAATAATATTCGTTCATCAGATTAATTTGGTGAAATGATTTTTATGCCAATCAATACAAAATGTCTCATCAAGAAATTCTTGAGCGGATAAAAATGTGTTATGTTCATTGGCTTTGAATCAATAGACAACTTTCGAGTAAATCTTCTGCTAAATTATGGCGATAATCATTAAACAAATATTTTAATACTGAAAAGTAACGCTCTACGGATGACTGTGTTGGTGGTATGGCGGATACTGTTGAAGCGATTTCATACAGTTCCAAGCCAAAATTTAATTTATTTTTCTCCCAGAATGCATGCACAGAATCGCTGCTTTTCATTCGTTCGCCTGAAACAGATTGCTCATATTTTTGTATAGCCTCAGCAATATCGCTTTTTTCTTTCGAAAAGTCGAGACGAATCTTTGAGTGAATTTGCATTATTTTCAAGCATCATCGCATCATATTCTACATCTAATTCAGTGTATAAATCGTTGATGTCGTCCAATGATTAGTTTTGTACTTCTTTTGCGCTTTCTATTTCACTTGTTTGTCCGTCATTTTTAACTAACTTAATGCGCTGCCATATATGTTCAAGAGTTAATTTGATAAGAATGACTAGCTCCGTATCACAATTAACGTCACGTTTATATCGTGGGTCCAAAAATATTGCGCAACGCATCAATGGATTTGAAATCAATGCCGTTTTGCGTTTATTCTAGCAAATGAGAAAATTATCAGCAAGTGTTGTGTACTGGGTTTCTGGAGCAGATTGGATTTTTTTCAACTTCATATCCATGATTCGAATTAAGCCATAAAAATCAGATAATGTGAAATCTTTCGTTTGCAGCATTACAGTTGCCAAATATGGTAAATACAAAACTCTTTTTAGCTCTTCCAAAACATACCATTTCTTAAGAGGCAAATTCACAGACGGCTCAACCCGTGCAAAGTGTTCGATGACCTTTTTACATTTCAAAATGCTACGGATCTATAAACAATAAAATAATTGCAGGCAATTAAAATCAATGAAATGATTATGGGTTCGATTTAAAGAGAAAGACATTATATATAAAAAAAGAATGATCAGATAAGTTGAGCTCCATCTGGTTTGAACATCCAAACCTGGAAGAATTGAAGTGAGCATCGTCATCAATTCCAACGCATCGTCATCAATTGTACTTTTCAAAAGACGGTCAATGTTCTTATCAACAGTTTCACTACTTTGATGTGCTGATGGCATTTTATTTTCGTCACATTCAGTCTGAAGACTGATGTCATCTCTCAACTTAAATAAAATATTTTCCACTTCTTTCACCATTGCAAGCATATTGCTCCCATTATCAGTTGTTATAGATAATATTTGCTCTAAACTGATTTCATACTCAGTCAACACCTTTAGTAGAATAGCTGCCAAATAATTAGCCGTATGTGAATGCTTTAGCTCACGCATGCAGATTACAATACCATTGTGCTTATACTGAAGGCTGATTCCAAAAATTGAACGACCATTCCGAGTGGCAGAATCAACCATGATCGAAACGATTTTCTTATGTGTTTCGGATTTTATTTGCTCTTTTATTTGCTTAGCTGTTTGGTGCACTTTTGCTTTTACCTCGTACATATGTTCGTCCGATAAATTTACTGTACAATCAGCCAAAGCGTTCTAATTGCACTTTATGACCATTTCGGAATCCAGACTTTGAAGGAATAACAAATGGTTCGCTGTTTATTGTGACAAGTTCGACAGCACTAAGCATAAATTCTTCTCTTTGAACTAGAACATGTTGTTCTCCGGTTTCAACAATTTCACTGTAATAAATCTCTTTGTGATCAAGACGATCTATTTTGAAATGTGTGATGAGATTAGCTGGTTTTTTTCCACTTAATTCTTTTTTAAAAATAATGCAACGGTATTTTTTTGTCTCAACATCGACCAACATAAAAAATTTCAAAGCTCGATTGATTTGTGTATTTTGTTTTTTTTCTTTTCCCTCAGAAACATCACCCATTTTCTTGAAATAAAATTGTGTGTGTTTTGAAACAATGCAAATAAATAATGAAAATTAATTTAATATACTGCACAAACGTTTCTTATGAATTTGTGCGATATATTTTTAAATATGTATCTGATCGCTTTTACTGACAAATGAATTTGGAAAATAATACAATACATTGATGATTTCGTACACTTGATTATGATTGGCCCGAAAAAATAAACAATCGGCACAATAAAGTGTATGAAGAACAAATGCAAGAAGAGTTTGATTTTAATCCATGTAAGGGCATTTTACACTCATTTTCACACTCATACAAATATATATTTTTCGCGCCTCTGCATGTTGATGTAAATACATTTCTCTCTTTTCTTCAACTGTCATAGAATATGCGACAAATTGTAATTGTCATACTCTCAATAAATCGTGTTTATGCAAGCCGCTCGAATGTTCTTTGCGCGTACATTTCCCGCACATTTCATATTACTCTTCAAGTAATAGCATCGATCAACAAGAAAAAATTATATATTATAATTTCAATCCATTTTTTCCAATTATTTTGAATAACGTGAAACTTATTGTAAATTTTTAATTTGATTTGAAAATTATCAATTTTAAAATCAAGTGAATAGCTTAAAAATGAACAATATGACTTTGGTCGTTGCATATTTGAGAAAAGTTCGTCAGCACGTTATTGTTCCCGAAACATATATTCATGTTGAATGTCGATGGACTGGTATGTATTATTTGTATCAAAAAATGATTATTATTCATTGGACAGTTCCAAAAACTTTTCATTTTAAAGATGATATCGAGGAGGCGAAGAAAATTAAAGAAAAGCGGCAAAAAGTTTTGCCTGGTACGTATAATCTAAACGTGAACTTACAGTACGTTTGAAACACAACACCAGAGCTGAATTAACTGAAAACTAATTAGTGCACAGAATAATAAAAACGACTGGTTTACTTGACTGCTATTCACAGAATGAATGCACTTTAATAAAATCTTACTACACATATCATGAGCATACAATTGTTGTTATTGTTATTTTTATTTTAATATAATCCAGCACGATTAAGTGAACGATCAATGCAGTTACTTGTTTTGGTGCCAAATGATGAATCAGACAATGCTCACACACAACCAATTGAAGAAAATCCGTTCGAAAACATTGACGGTTCAATGAATCTAAGCATCGATGATAATTCAGTGGCAAATTTTAATGAATCACAAGTTATCACACCATTGGGTGAAATTTCATTGAACACAAACGATGATGCAGCAAATATGCCAACAAATAATAATCAGTCTAGAATTGTAAACGATCACAGTCAAATGATAATGCAACGAATTTAAATCGAGCGATTTAAATGGTAATGTTCACGTTGGTGAAGGAAAGAATGAACGATGTGCAACAGCAATTCAGAAAATTTCAGAGGGGGGGTAAAACCCAAATACCCTCCCCCTTGCCCATGTATGCTTTAGAATGAGGGTGACAGAGCATATATCGTTACTCGAGGTAATGAATGGAAACAATTGTGTCCACCAAGTCGTGTTGTGAAAGGATAGAAAGGTTTCAACATGAATGGTTTTCGGGATTTAACCGATTACGACAAGAAATTCGTAAAGGAACTTTTGGTGTCGGACAAATTCAAGCCGGACAATTGAATGCATTTGCTATGGACTTCATAAAAGGTAAATCAATCGTCGAATAAATAATAAAGCGTTCACATACGTATTTCATGCTTGAACCTATTTTTATTTTTTAGATTTATTCGCTATTCGCTCTGATGGCAAACGAATGGAATGTTTCGATGATCTGGTTCATGACTGTTGCAACGAGCTGGCTCAACGATTCAAATGAGTATTGTTGTTTGTGAAACGTTGAAAATATTCAACTGTTCAAAGAAAAAAAAACCTTCTCAAATTTCAAATGAATAATAATAATAATATTTGAAAAAAAATGAGTTTTCTTCTCAACTCTTCTTTTTTATTTTGTACTGATATTTGATGTTTGGAGTGTATGTATGCAACACCTCTTTTATCGACTATATAAAATTTTATTTTTGATTTTAATGTAAACAAATGCCCAAAATACGACACAACAAACAAAGTCATTGTATATACGAAGTATAAAAAGAACGAGAACAAATGTAAACAGAAAAAAAACACAGCAGATTTGTCGACACAACAGAGCTATCGTTATTCAAAGTCTGAGTGACCGTGTATTGGTAAAGCAGACAGCGAATATTGATGGTTCTGTTGACGCGTTCGATACGACGGTCGCATGCGTTTATACCAGCATATATGCTGACGATATTTATGCTACCTTATTCAGATAGGTCGTTATACAAATATACGCGAACCAGTCTCTGTAAACTATTCGAGTGAACAATAAATAGACCTTTGGAATAAGAATTTACTTGAGTCCAGGCGGTAATTTTCACATCGATTATTTCATTAAAATATTATTTTATCAATCGAATTGAATTACGATTCACTTTCATTGAATTCCCAATTGATTTGTCTGTTGTCAATCCGTAGTCCGTTTCTACGTGATCCTTTGTTAAAATCTCGGATGAAGATTCACCACGTCTAGGACGAATTATAGCCCGTTTCTATACAATCGTATCGCTGCAAATTCCAGTTTGTTCGACAACAACAATTTGGTTCAATCACGATAGATGAATTTCATACTTTGGGTTTTTATTTCGTGTTGAGTTCTCGCGATATTCATTTGGCGTTATGGTCTCATTATTTGAGTGGCTGTAGAACCTCTCGATTGGAGATTGAGATGTTTCTGATAAGCGTTCGAATGAGTTGACAACATAATATAATTAAACATTACTTCAACATTCCAAACAAACCAATAAAATCTATATAATTTTGCTACAATGGATAGAAAAACAAACTGCATCTGGTAAATTATTTTTTTAAATACTAGAAAGTACAATTGTGAAGATAATTTGTTTTTTTTTTTTTTTTTTTTAACAGTAAACGTGTTCTTTCTGAGTTAACAAACATTCGCTCTAAATAAAACCAGACTTTTTTTACATTCCGAATGCAAAAGGTGAAATTGTCAAGCTTGAATCGGAAAATAAAAGATTGACTGTAGAAGTTGAGATCGAAAAAAAATGTTGAAGCAGTCGATGAAAAAATTAAAACTGTTATCATCACAAATCGCTGAAATGAACGAGATGTCGACATTACAATAAAAGACTGATAATGTATTTTTGATAAACTGCCGATCCACAAATATATATTAATGTACTATTACTAATTTGAAGTTTAGCGTATTTTTCATTAGTTTTCAATGCTTATCAATGATTGTTCTGTATTGCAATATGTTTATGGAATATAATGAAATATGATTTGTTGAGTTGTGATTTTAGTAATTATTATTTGATTTATTGATGTTCTCTCTTTTAATGCTTATTTTCAACTGAACATGACTTATATACTAAGTGTGAGCGTGGATATTCTGTGTGAGCGTATCGCTTCTAATACTCGCCCCGTTAAAAGGGATCTTTTTAACCGCTTAAATATGTCTTGCTCATACGCAACACTCACCCGCTGTTCCATTTGATTGTGTGTTTTTTTAAAAAAATAGAACGAGCATTGTAAACGCTTTGAATTATTTCCATTCAGATAATTCGATATGGTTTGGTGAAACACATAACTTTCTTATCGATCTATCTACATTAACCTGTTTGTGCTTTCAACGTTACTGCTCTTATTTTTCCATCGATGCCTTTATGCGTTTGTATATTATTCTTTCCATTGCCCAGTAAGATGGTGGGATAACGCTTATATCTGACACTCCAACTGATTGAATAAACGCCTAATATTATATGGTGGGTTGCTTGTTTTTTCATGCCAGTGTCAACGCTTCAATATCATCGAGGTCGCCCGATAATGTGCATAATGGTCTTGAATTTAAGCATGCTTCTACACTAGTTAGAAGGGTTGAAATACCTTGCAGGGAATATTTTTGTGTTCCCATAATGCGTTTCAGATGATACTTCATAGATTTTACTGCCGCTTCACAAATGTCATCTTCATGAGGGCAGATGGTCTAATGAAATGCTAGATTCTGTGCCGTTCACTTGTATCGCATGTTGTTTTTTTTTTCTTCTATTAACCATTACCGTGTCCCATTGTTGATTGATTAAATTTTGGATGATAACTGCGTCACAACTAGTGCGAAATTTTACCAATAGACGCGAAAAGATGTATAATGGTAAATCACATCAACGCAAAAATGCAAGCAACATTGTTTGTTTCGTTCGAAATGTCAAGTGTCGGTAAAATTAGTTCGCACTTTTGGAAACAAAAAATACCATAAATACAAATTTTTTCAGATAATGTTTTTGTGATATTTTAGTAAATAACTTGTAATAAAATTAAAATGAAAAAAAAAAAATCGAAATCTTGAGTGTCGGTAAAATAAGTTCGGGTTCGTGTACGTATAGTTTCATTAAGGTGTTTTCAATGTACCGGACATTTGCAAAATGATAAACCATGAACAATTCGATGAATGTCTTGATGCAGATCAATCAAAGCTTTAATTCATGGATTATTCGGTAGCACACGAGACGAAAGTTATGAGGTAACTTTTAGAAAATATCACATTGAATGAATTGTAATTTATTTCAATTATGAAAATTCATCTTCTATATTCTCATTATAAACAATTCAAAAAGCAGTTGCCAACGGAATCTGACGAACATGGAGAGCGTTTCCATCAAAGTATCATGAGAAAGGGGAACGCTGCAAATGGAATAGGATTGATTCTATGCTAGCCGATCTCTGCTGTTCGTTTGCAGTAGAACTCGAAGATTGATTTAACTTAATTGAAGAATAAATTGATTCAACTTAATTGTGGAAATTTACACAACCAAAAAATAGAAAAACTAATTTTCTACAAATAAAAAGGATTTAAATAAAAAAAATCCATTTTGAAAAATGATTAAATATTACATTGGCTACATTCTTATCGAGGAAACGTGAGTGAAAAAATCTATAGCTTGGGAGTTATTATAAAAAATAGGGAAAATGGTGTTTTTTTTACTTTTTGGACAAAATGAGGGGTGGGAGGTCACTTGAGATGAAATATTCTCCAACATTTTCTGTACAATTCGTCCTCAGACTTCAAACCGAATTCGCAATTCCATCATCAAACAACATATCAGGAAAGATAAATTATTTATTCCAATTCGTCTGAAAACAATAGTTGAAAAGACGAAAACAACAGATAAAAACAAGTGAAGTATGTAAATGTATCATACATACAAAGTATTCTCCTCATATTTTCAAAGCTAAATTATCCACTGATAATATTTTCATAGCAGTTATTTACGAACAGTTGATATACATTATACATCCAGATTAGACAAATTGCAAGACATTTCTTGTTTGTTTTAATAACTAAAAAATGTTTTTGAATATCGCTTTAATTTGCGGAATAAAAAAGAACGAAACAAATAAAAACAGTTCAACATTTACGTTGTTAAAACAATAGTTTTTATTCAAACATTCGAATTTTGCGATGAAAACTTGACGTTTACAAATGCATTGACGTACTTTTAATGAACGATTATTCATTTGTATTTTTTTAACAATTTATTCAAAAATGTACAAAAAGTACAAAACATGAAAAAGCTAATAAAGAAAGATGGTGAGGCTTTTCGCGATATTAAATACGAGCTCAGAGTATGATGTTTAGAACTCAAATTTAAAAATCTTTCAAACGAATGTCGACATGATTTGTATATTGAATTTTTTTTATCGCGTTCCTTTTACACAAGACATTGTTCGGCGATTTATTTCTTTCTCTTTGTTCCGTAAATTACGCAAATCCGAATATTTACTTTCCAAATCACAGTATCTAAATTACAATAATAATATTTCTTAGTCATATCATAATATTTCAAAAGGAGCAAAAAAAATATGGATTTATTTTATACTTAATGGTTTTGTCAAGTTTATTGAAACCAGCCTTTATAGCTACTTGGTTCTCAACTTTGGTGAAACAAGTATGCGATGTTATTGTTAAATGGTGGGCCTTGCAAATTTTTGGACTAAATGTAAGAAGTTTATTCGCAATCGACATGTAATCCTTGCCTTCTTTCACCACGATGCCTGCAGAACCAAGATACTCTGAAACTCCATACTTTTTTTGTAGATCTATTGACGCAATATTTTGTATTTCAAATATTCTCGAAAACTTTCTTGGTAGTCTAAGCTTTGCTAAGGACTTAGATTTAATGTAAATGAAAATAATCAATTTATTTGTAGTTGATTATGGTTGTATGTTCACAATGAATTATTCACCCATATAAAAGATGGAAGCTTATTGCCATATT
>JAQOWM010000349.1:0-43265 GCA_029041755.1 Resseliella maxima | reverse complement strand
CCGAAGTCTGAAATTCGATTCAAGAATGATGAACAGCAACGTATTTGGAAAAATGTGGGATGTTTGAAGAAGGAAGTAAATGTGTTTGAAAAGCTTGCGGTTTTTCAAGTTTGTTGTCAACTTTCCTACTGGTATTTTACGATTTCACGAAATCTTACAAAATTTGTAATTATTAACTCTTAAACTTGTAATGAAACCGCAGTAAATTCTAATTTTAATTTGTTGTGAAATCATTGGATTTATTTCTTTTCAATTGTTTTTTTTGTTTTTGTAATTTATTGAAATGAAAAGTAATAATTGGCCAAAACAAGTTTTATCATTTGAATAGAGAATCATTTTTTGTGTAATTAAAAGTCATTCATTTATAAATCATAAATCATTCGATTTTCCAAAGCTATTTTCCGGTGGAAAATCTCCGTTGATTAATGAATGTTTCGAAAGTGGATGCAAAGCATACATTTATACAGCCACCTCCGCAACGTAATAGTTTCATTAACATTTAACAAATGTAAAAAAGTTAGTTATCGTTTATCATATCAATTTGTTCGAAATGTTCACAAACACACCTACGACGATCGATACATTATCGTCACTATAAACATCGAATTATCTACACCCACATGGATTTGTTGATAAATTGCAATTCATTATCAAATGCCTTGCAAATGAGTTTATTTATAATCTTGAAACATTTCCGTAAAACATAACATACAGACAGCCAATGTTGAACTGGCGGTGTAGCGCATCGATAAAGTTCTGGTTTTCTTATCTTCTTAATACATGCCATCCATGATAATCTTCTAATTGTTATTTAACTTCAAGTTTTCCAGCAAACCATGCGAAAATTCTATTAAAACATTAAGTCTATTAGGCATAATATATATTATTAGAACGGGAAATTACCAAAAACGAAAGCAAATATGAATCTCTTTCACTTTCTCTTTCTCTTTCTCTTTCTCTTTCTCTTTCTCTTTCTCTTTCTCTTTCTCTTTCTCTTTCTCTTTCTCTTTCTCTTTCTCTTTCTCTTTCTCTTTCTCTTTCTCTTTCTCTTTCTCTCTCTCTTTTTCTCCCTGCTAATGTGCACACATATGTGTGAGAGAAAGAGAAAGAAAGATGGAAGAGGAATAGAAAGAGGAAGAACACAACTCTGAATTTAATGGTTCTCTCGGTGTAATTTAGCCAACGGTGTCAATCACCTTTAATTGTGTTATCTTTGTAGTGGTTTTCAAAATAAATAACATTCAGAACGTGTGCTGACAATGTTTTTCTTTGGCATAAGGGACCGGAAAATATTGCTGTCAAAAAACCGGATAATATATGGTTAATGGCGAAAAGTCAACTTTTTTTTTATGTCGGTAAAAACATGAATGTCGTCGGATGTTGCTGTCAAAATGTATGAAAATTATCGTGTCATTTTGTAGAAATTTTCCACTAAAAGATTAGATAAATTACATATTTGATATATTAGTTTGCAAAAAAAAAAAAAAAAAAAAAATCTGCCTTCTGTTAAACGTAAATGCCAAAAAATGTTACAATAGAAAAAGCTTGGAGAATGATAAGAAAGTTTTGAAGAAAAAGTGTGAAAAAGAGAAAGGAAGGAAAACCGAGAGAGAAAATGAGACTTCGATCTCAAAATAGCCGAAAAAATGTGTACGAAAATCCAAGTATGGAACCAGATTAAGGATTATGACATCAATGTTCATTAAAATTTAATTGAATCTCTCGTGTTTTGTAGCATTTTTTTTTATTCATTTTCATTCTTGAAAAATTATGGTAATGCTCATTAACATTTTATATTGTTTGTGCGAATGATAGCAAAATTACGTGTCATCAGCATATTTATTATTCAAATTGAAATTTGCTAGCAAGAATGAGATGGCCGCAATAAATTTGCATTTGAATTAAGGCAACATTTTTGTCGGAAGCATATACAATTAATTTCATGGATGACAAGAGCCAAATGTTGCAATGCTCGTTCACATGTTTGCATATTCGTTAAAATTTCACGCATATTCTGTGCATGATGAAATCATGCGAACGCTGTCTTCAAAATGACAGTTTATTCTTCTTTTATGTTGCACTAACTTGAAGAAATTTTTTGCACACTATCAATTCTGCATTTTCTCTCACTATTTACTCTCGTGCAAATTTGAATTAAAAAGCTATTAAAAACTGTTTTTTTATTGTGAAATACTGGTGTTCAATCAATGCCAAAAAAAAAATCGATAATAAATGTAAACTTCGTTTACAAATTGATTAAAAATCGATTGAATTGAGAAAATATCGTTAAAAGGAGAAAACAGTAATAAATTGTCTGATCTCAAAGCTCTATTTAAATGTTTTGACCCATATCCATTCGACTACAAGTTTCAATGGAGATTTTTCTAAATTGTAATTATTTTTCATCCGCACAACCCGTTTTGCTTATGCAAATTCTTGAAGCCTTTAAGTTACAAGCACTGCACTGATTTTTCGAAACTCAAAGAATGCTATTTAAAACATCATTCGGAATGTCATTTGAAATTCGGCAAAAGTTCCATTGAATTGAATTTCCTCAACATTAAGACGATTGCAATTTGTCAAAAGAACATAAAATTGATTAAAAATGCAATTTGAAATTATTTACATCATTTAAATGTAATTGAATCCCTTTGATATAGAAATGTTTCATTCGTTTTCGATTGAAATATCCATTAATTTTGAGTTTCCATTCGAATTGAATACTCATCGATTTTAATCAAAGGCGCAATTTCTCAAAACTAATAAAATATGTTTGTCATGTTTTCGAGAAAATGGTTGCAAAGATTGATGGCCAAAGGAAATGTATGTCCTAAAATAACAATGGTTTGGTTTCGAATCATTTTCAATTCCATTTCGATTTCTTAGTAATTTGAATTTGAATAGTAACTACTAGTATTGCATTGTCGAAATGGTGCCTACACAAGAGATACGAAATACCTAATTCGAGAATATCGAGTTTCATTGCAATTTGTAATCACAACTCATGCGAAATGAGAAAAGAATCGCGAATGCACAATCTCATTAATAACCCGTTGGATATAATTGTGGATAAATCATGAGCACCACTGCCAACGTTAAAATGAACGCAAAAAAAAAAAAATCTAAAAATAGATGAAACAAATCAATATGGTTGTCGATTGTGGATTTTCGTTGGAATTCGATAATAATATTTCGGAATGTTGTGTTGGAAATGTTCATTTTGTATGACATTCAAGTTACATTCCTGTTGGTATTGAGCAAATACCATGGCCAACAAAATACCGAAAAACCATGTCATAATTATGACAATGGCTTCTGCGAAGCGTGGAATATTGTTTACAATTCAATGCACTAATCGAATTCTCATTAAATCATAGCCGATTACCGCCTTTCACTGATATTTTTGGGTTTGCCAAGCTTTTGGCTGTGAATAAATTTAAAACCTAGGGGCTTGGATTGGTCATTCTGCGAATGATTCATATAAATACCATTTTAAATTCATTATAAGCGAATTGTGAATAGATCAATTCCCCTAGTTTAAAACATTCGTGAATATCTAATCATTTCCATAATCAATTCGATCACATTACACATTTGCACAAACATTGCATATTCACAACAAACATATTTCAAAGTGAGCCGCATAATTAAATAGTTTGCTAAAAGCAGCATTTCATTTCATTTCATTATTTTCAGTGAACAGTGCCATTTTGTTAGCTCGTGATTTTTTTTTTTTTTTTCGAATAAAAATTAACTTCAATAAATCCAACCCGAACTTCTTCGCTCAAAATTATCCGATCCTTTTTACTTCAAAACGACACACAGTTGAATGCAATAGTAGAACGGACAGCAGTTTCGTTTTATTGTAATTGGATTCTTTTGTTTTGATGATTCTGAGAAAAAAAAAAAAAAAAAAAACAGTCGTGATGAGTGAGAAAATGTCCATTTGATGGCTTAGAGTGTGAGAATACGTGTATGTGATGATGGTCACACTTGGGTGGCGTAGTCCAATGTTATTTCTGTTTGGGCACATCATGTAAACACAGACATAAATCTTTGCCACCAATTAATTAGATGCCATAAATTATCTTTTCTCATTTGCTTGTTTCAGCTTTGGATAAACAAGAATGCAAAAACAAAAAAAAAAAAAAGAAAAGAAAACAAGAGAAAACGAAAGAATCTAAGGCACACATTTTCGCACTAAATTATTCAAAGTCTCAGAATGAAAAGGTTCGGACAACATACTACATGAAATTTTACTACATCACAAACTAAGTTTCAGTTAGTGTATATTTGCATTGACCTTCATTATGTCTGAAATTGTAATATGCTGAATCACAACATCTCATATTTGATGTTTTGCACGCACACACACACACACACACACACACACACCTTCATTTCTTTTGCAATCATTCGTTTATTTCACAGGTACTTGACATCGTTCGCCAGACACAATTCAAATATTATCAATTTATCTTTAGATCTTCAGTTTGGTATAGATTTTTGTCTCGAGATATTTCTATCGATTTTAATTCAATTTTGGGATTTTTTTCTTCTATTTTTTCTTTTAAATTTTCTCTTTTTGTATCCCATTTTTTTGTTCTTTTCTTTATCCATCGTCTCTCTCCTCATTAAAAATTTTAATTCTACCTTGGTTTTTCTTGATTCTCTTGTTTCAATCCGTAAACACAGCAAGGTCTTAAATATCTGAGAAAATTTCGTAACCTTAAAGAAAAACCATTAAACCGCCAAAATGTCGGTATCATATAACAATCAACAGATTAAATAGAGCGAAAATGTAATGCGCATATTCATGGGACAAAGCCACAACTGAAAATATGGCCAAATCATTGAATTAGTAATTTTAACCACAAAAACCGCCGTCAAGTTGAAATGCATATTTCGTATTTAATTCTGATTTACTGTAATTAGCTATAGAGTATTCAATGCCTAGCCAACTATTACTTCATTTGGATGTTCGTTTTAATTCAAACTTGTTGGCGCCATGAATGTGTGCAAAGGGATCCAAAAAAAAAACTGTTAGCAAATCGTCGGTTTTTCATGTTCGAAATCCGATTATGTGCATAATCAATTGGCGATGCCTATTTAGGCATTTAATATGCAATAATTCATTAATTATTCACTGTGGTTACCAGCAATATTGTGCAACGTTATATCTCTACGAACTCTGCGACGTGCGATTGAATATTATTGAATTGATGAAATTAATGTAACTTATCGACCTTATTGCTATAATCTTAACTGTGTTTAATAACCATTTGATTTGGCTAATCGCAATGATTTATCAAAAAATGTCTAGAAAAAGTGCAATGATATCAATTTGATTGGATAAATTCCCAAAAATGAAAAACCCAAACAGACATTATAATGGTAAATAATTATTCGATTGCCAAAAAAATTTTGTGATTAATTTCCATTGTTTTACAAAGTGCTATATATATCTAGCAGTATGGAAAATGTTTGTGCGAAACAATGAAATCAAATGAATAACATAAAGTTAAAAGAAACGATTAGCAAGTATTGCTGTCAAATGTAACAGAAAAACCAAAAACAACATACAATCTGTGCGTTACAATAATGAAGCATATCAAAATTGATTGTATGCGACGTTTTATTCTTTTTAAGACTTTTCTTTGCCTGATGGCATGGTGTACGTACGTGCCATTGTGATTTGTAAGTCTGTTTTATTCTCCAAGCGACAACATCTATATTAATTAAATGGTTTAAGTTATGCGAAAAATGGCCATCTATTTTGTGGCATCCAAATTACATACTTTGTAGACGTGAACACACTCACAAACGCATATCGGAATTTTTTTTTCCCTAATTGTCGTGCAACATATCATCCTATTCAATGTTTACATAGTACAGTGACGTGACCAATGATAAAAACGCGATTCGAAATCGTGGAATTTCGATAGATTGTCTTTTTTTTTTTTTTTTTTTTTTTTTTGTTCGTTCATTCGTGCAAAATGTTCGAGCCTTCGTCTAGACATTCAGACACATTTTATCATCGCAAACTGTCTAAATAGTGGATTTTCCACAATCCTCATCACGGTAAATATACGACACAAAATTGATAATTAATGCGCGAATATCATGTATCGATGGACGTTTATTTCAATCCTTCACCAATTCGAAATAGTTTTTTTTTTTGTTTTCTTTCTTAGAAAGCGATAACAAATGTCTCGTTATTTGTTAGTCTAATCACAATGATGTTTTTTTTTTTTTTTGTTTTTAAAATCCATTTGCTTGACATGGCTCAACGGGTGTTTTCAACGGTTCAAAAATACAGTGGCTCTATTTTAAGCTCGCTAATCTCAATGAATGAACACAACGAGACCAGGAAAACCAGACTGTATAAATCCATTTTACGATTGTATTTATTCATAGATTACCATTAAGCCCTTTGTACTTTTGCACTTTGGATTTTTTTTTTGACGAAGAATAAAATCGAATAATATCAGGTGACATCATAAAGGAGCTATTGAAGGGGTTTTTTTTAGATTTCACGATAAATTTAGATGTTGATGCGAATTTTTGAACAGAAATACTACATGGCAAATTGACATAAACGGCAACACTATACCTGCACACTGTACCTACTATACTTTTTATCTCTTCATGCTTGTGACATATGAAAATATCAGTGAAAATAATTGAGAGAAAAATTCTGAGCAACAAAATATAAAAATAAAATTTTATTTCTTCCATGTGTCATCGTTCATAACACATTTGACAAGTGACTACCCATAGACTTTCAGCCACTGTCTGTCGTAAAGCTTCTGCAATGACAATTTGTCAACTTGGTCGCTTCATGTTTGAAAATCAAGTTTTAGCTTTGTCTTTGACTTTGTCTACTTTCCGTCTTTCTCATTCTGCTTCTTACTCTCTCTCTCTTTCTCTCGCTCTATTTCTCTCTCGCTCTCTCTCGCTCGCTCTCTCTCTCGCTCGCTCTCAATCTCTCACTCTCTCGCTCTCTCTCTCTCTCTCTCTCTCGCTCTCACTCTCTCGCTCTCACTCTCTCGCTCTCACTCTCTCGCTCTCACTCTCTCGCTCTCTCTCTCTCGCTCTCTCTCTCGCTCGCTCTCTCTCTTTCTTTCTTTCTTTCTTTCTTTCTTTCTCATTCTCGTTGTTCTTTTTAATTCTCTATGCTCGTATGTGTGTCTATACCGTTTGTCCTCTATTCCATTATATTCCTTTCTATCTTCCTTTCATTTTCTTTCTTTTTTTTATCTTTCTTTCATTTTTACTGTCTTTTTGATTTTCTACTCTGTTCTTCTATCTGCTTTGCTCTCGAGTCTGTTCGGTTTTTTGTAAGTTTTTGCTTCGGTTGTGTGAGTGCTCTGATTTTGTGATTGAATTTCAAATTTTGTTTTTTTTTTTTTTCGAAATTTTATCTCATAACCAATAACCAATAATAGTGATGTGATGCTATGAACTTTTGCAAACATTTTGTGTGAAATGTAAAATTGGTATTTCCTCATCATCCGATTACTTCATAAGGGAGAAAAACAAAAGGTTGTAGAGTGCACTTTGGCCGAAGATGACGTCAAAGTTGAGCATTGTGAATATTTACTGCAAAAATTATCTTTTAAAACAATTTGTCCGTAATTGAATTTTGTTGAAAGTTTCCGGTTTATTTGATTTCAAATTCATCGTTTGCAAATTCATAAAATAGAAACAAAGTATTTTATAAACTATTTAATAAGATGAGATTCTTTTGTAAGAAAGTATACTTCATTACAGTAAATAGTTTTGTGAACTAGTTAAAATGGTAACATTTTGTAAAAGTCATTGTTGATTCAAGAATAGCATTTGAAATTGCTTCATAATAAAATGGCAGCATTTGAATTGATTTGGTGTGATGGGACTGCAAACGAAATAACAAAAACAAAAATTGATAGAAAATCTTAAATACAATTTGCAAAAGTGAAGTGCAAAAGAAAAATGGAACAATTGCATGAATTTTTTCGCCATTTAAGAGAAACAAAAAGCAGAGAAGTTGGTGCAGTCAATGGTTTAACTTTCAAACATAAATAACAACGATGTATCTTGCTTCTTTTTTCTGTAATGAACAACTTTCAACATTTCTTCTGATTTGCTTCGTTTTCCATTTTTTTCTCTCTTGCTCTCATTCAATTTGAGCCAATTTCATCTGCTCGACGAACAGCATCGGTTGAAAATGTGAACGCACCAAAACCATTTGCCATAAATTAAAATTACATGTCATTTTAACAAGTGGAATAACCATATCGTGTCTACAAATAATTTTGATTTATTTCAATTTTCACTTTACGCCAAGGCTTAACACTTTCGCAGCTGGAAAAATCTTTCAACTCGTTCATTCAATTTGCTTCTCTTTCTCTCTCTCTCTCCCACTATCAGTCTGCCAATCTGTTTTCTTCATTTTGCCGCTCTGGTTTTTTTTCCGTTTCATTCATTCACAATCGTGTATTGTAAATTTATTTATAAAAAATTCAATTGTTAGAACATACGATATGCAAATGGAATAATGGTTTGATCATTATTCATTTATTGTTATGGCGGCGAAATGATTTGAGGACATATGAATTGATTTCAATAAAGCAATACAGACCGAAACATTTTGCCATTGAAATTTCATTTTGAAAATGTGTTCTTGTCATCGTTGCCACCGTCGTCGTCGTCGTCGTCGTCGTCGTCGTCGTCGTCATCATTCTTCATTTTCTTCTTCTTTATTTCTTATTTCGAAAATGAAAATACAAACGCAATGAATATGCCATTTCAAATGGTATATTGGATAGTGATTTGTGCCAAAGTGAGCTCTTATTGAAAAATAACAAAGACATCTCGACGCAATTGATTTTAAATATTTGATGAAGTGAATTTCGGTTATATTTCGGGCTCACCGTCAAACCGCCAAACTCTTTCTTACTCTTTCCTACTCTCTCTCTCTCTCACTCTCTCTCTCTCTCTCTCTCTCTCACTCTTTCACTCTATTTCTCACTCTCACTCTCTCTTTCTCCATCTCTTTCCCTCTCTCCCTCTCACTTTTTCTCTCCATCTCTTTCCCTCGCTTTCAATCTCTTTCCCTCTCTCTCACTCTCTCTCCCTCTTTCTCTCTCCCTCTTTCTCTCTCCCTCTTTCTCTCTCCCTCTCTCATGTGAACAAAGAATATGTAAATGATGACTTTTGTATTTCGACTGATGTATTGCCATTTCTTTTTTATTCGATCTGTTAGGTGTTCGAAATATTTTCTCAACATATGGTTTATTGAACTTGTGGCCGGAGATTGTATGTGTATGTGTAAGTTTGTGTGAAGTATGATGTATGATGGCAATCAGCATGCCTGCTGATTTGTTGGTTTTTATTTATGTTTTGTATCGTGCGGTTTTAGCTTTTCGTTTCATGACAATTTTCATTTTTCTTTCTTTCGTAAGAAGAGTCAATGTTACCACTTGTTAGATACACGTTGTTATCAATTCAATGGTGATTTCATTTTCATTTTGCTCTTTTCAAGTGAATCCGATTTCTTATCTAAGCGACAAAACAAAACCCCGGACTGTGGCAACAACAAACGGAACGAAACAAAACAAAACAAAACAAAAATGAGTGACTGAATATATGAATAAGAGAATAAAATAGCAGCAAAATGGATCGCGTGAACAAAATAAAAGAAAATGAGATAGTAAGACACAACATAATTCAATTATTTGACATTTTTGTCGCCTGTATTGACTCCACATATACAGAGTGTAAGAGTGAGATTGAGGAGAAAAAATAAAATCCTATTTCGGTCGAAAAGAGAGCCTATCTGTTTATGTCGTCTGTGATTTCGTGGCCAAAAGGAAAACGCATTCCAAACACACAATTCTCACTCACTTTAACTCCGTTCACATTTTGAATTTTTTTTTCTTCGTCGTTTTATTTTCGATTTTTTTTCTCATCTGATTGTTGTTTTTTTTTTTTTTTGTTCATTGCTCATCAGGCGTACATCCTTTGACAATGCTTACTTAATACCATTATTTGTTATTGACTTCAATGGAAATTTATGAATTTGCTAAAGACGAGATTCGTTTTGTTGGCTGTCGCCGACAACGAATCAAACTTTATTGCATTCACGAATAGACATACATAGAAAAGTAACGGGCCAAATGGGTAAAATGAGAGAAATCACAAAATAAGCCGACTTTCGGTCGTGCAGTCACAATTGGAATAAAGTGATAGAAGAAGTGAAAAAAAAGCGAGCAAAAGAGCAAGAGAACGAATGAGATGGAGAGCCAAATATAGAATGAGAATGAGAATCTGGCAGAAATTCAAAGGACTAAGAGTTTGAAATGCTGAGACAGGCAGAGAGCAAGAGAAATCAAGAACCGTTATCAAGGGCGCTTTTAGACCGCATCAAAACCTGTTTTTTTGTCTACGCGATGAGACGACTGATTTTCATATACACGAATTGCGCACAGTGCACGTATCAAATGAATGCGAATTACAATGAAAAATTTTGCCCAATTGTAAATAAATATGTGAAATGTACGCGACGTGCGACTGTGGAATTGCAAGTTTTCATCCAAGACGGAATTCACATGCCCACAATGATAACAAAAAAAAATGGATTTGCCAAGTGTGAGAACGATTGATTTCAGAAAGGGAATTAGTGATGAAGAAATAGAGAGAGAGAGAGAGAGAGAGAGAGAGAGAGAGAGAGGGAGGGAGGGGGGAGAGAGAGAGAGAGTGCAAAAGCTACAATGAGAGCGACAATGAGACTTTCAATGTGAGAGTTAAAGTGAGAGAGGTAAGTGAGTGTAGAAGCAAAGGAAGAGAGTATGAGAGTGAGAAAGAGAAACAAGAAGGACGACAGACAATATTAACGCACATAATACAAATGGAAAAAAATAAAATTATAACAAATACGACGAATGTGCGACGTGCATAAAAAAAACGACAAAGCGAAAGCCAAACACTTTCATCCGATTGAAAAGGGTCCAAACGATACCTCGATTAGGAGCGGTTAGTGTAATTTTTCTTTGTGTGTAAATGTATTTTATTTCTGTTTGTCTTGCTCCCAATTCACGCCCAAATCCTCTGAGTCCAGTCAATTCATTTTGTGCCTGATATGAATGCGACAATTGAACAAAGTTGCTTTGTTACTCACTCGGTTTCATAAATGTTGAACATTTTTTTTTTTCTCATTTTTCTTCTTCTGCATCATCTTCTTCTTCATTTTTTTTCCTCTGTTGTTATGTGTGACGCCTTGAGCAATAGAAAAAAAATTTCTCGATCGGCTCGCCATAAATAAACGAAGGTGTATTGGAATTTTTCCACAAAATTTCAACACAGTTTTTTCTCTGTTTCTCTCTCTCTCTCTCTTCCTCTCTCTCTCTCTCTCTCTCTCTTCCTCTCTCTTCCTCTCACTATCTCTCGACTCGTTCTCGTAATAATCAGAAAATTTGTTTGGGTTTTCATTGGAATTGTATCTGAAATCATTTTGCGACATAATTCATGGTCACGAGAGAGTATTAACCCATTGCCATCATTTGGATCCATGCATAACGAAATGGAAATTCATGGGCGCAAACAGTTTCGCTTACGTTTGTTAAATACATCATGAATTGGGCATAAAATAAATGAACTTTCTGACTAATGCGTGTTAGAGAGAAGGGTGAGAGTGGGAGTGAGAGAGTGAGAGGGGAAAGGGAGGAGAGATAGAGAGAGATAGAGAGAGATAGAGAGAGAGAGAGAGACATGAGTAAATAAATGTGCAAGCATTTCAATCCTAATTTTCGAGTTTATTTTACCCATGAACGCTAATCGATTTTTAAGTAAATATTTATCGCAACGCGTTGCACAAATAACAAACATTCTAACCAAATCAAGATAATGTTTACCGAATGACGGTGAACGGGTATGAAATGGCAGGCGAAAGGCGCGAACCAAAATTTATGGCCAATTTTCGAGATTTAATTCTATTTCAACATTTTGCCGAGCATGCTCTTTTGCTAAACTCCATGTTACTTCAAGTTGTTCGCAATCATTTCCAATTGAAATGCTTTTCTCGTGCGCTAAATTTCCAAACACCAAACACCAAAACGACGGATGGTTTCTTCTTGTTTTTTTTTTTTTATTTCGATTTTCCTCTCAAACAATTTATGCTTTTTGCCATTAATTATTCGATTTCTTAGCTGAAAAACTTTGCTCGTAATCAATTCAAAGTTGATATTCTCAACTAAAAACTCTCGTAAAGTCAGTGCATCATTATTGAATTTCCATTGTAAATTGCAACTAGAATATTTATGCATAAAACTTAAGCACTAAGTCATCGAATCAACTGCAGTTAATTCAATTAGTTTACACCCTCGTTTGAATCAAGTTTTTACCAAATAAAAACGAAAAAAAAAAACTTTTTCCACACACTTGATGATGTATTTGTAAGATATTTTGGGAAAATTTACTCGTTTCAAAACTCAACTGAATTAATGCCATAATCAATAAATATCTTTGTCGGTCTCTCCGTTTCTAAACATTTCGTTCTTTGGATTTCAGTTTCTCTCCCCCCCCCCTCTCTCTCTCTCTCTCTCTCTCTCTCTTTTCTCTCTTTTTCTCTCTTTTTCTCTCTTTTTCTCGATTGCTCTATATTTTCACATTCGCTTTATCTTTCAACTTTTTTTTCTTCTTTCCCTCTTTCACCCGTTTCACTCACATTCCGATAAACATTGAAAGTCATAAATTAGGCAAAATAATTCATTTTATATATCATATGCAAACCGGTCCCGATAAATCTGTTAAAGGTGAATTATAATTGGCTTGTGATTTATTTATGAATTTCAAGGTCATGCAGACAGCCTAATGTCTCGACATCGTCGCATACCTTATCAACTGATGCTATGACTGCTGTTTGCTGATCAAAAATTTGTGTGCAAATATTAAATACCCTTCTTATATTGTCGCCGTATTTTTGTTTTTTTTTTTTTGTTTCTTTTTTCGTTTGCCATTTTCTCAAGGAAGAAATTCGTCTGAAGTTTGCAAATCAGCTAATAATTTTTATATCTGATTTGGAAAATATCAAATCCGACCTTTTCAACCATTTCTCTCTCTCTCTCTCTATTTCTCTCGAATTTTCATCACTCTTTGAGTGATTTAAACTAATTTTTTCTGCTTCATGCGATTCAAACAGTGCAATGATGTTGCGTCCATGTGTGGGAGTTAAGTTAGAGCATGAATATAAAAACGAATTTCCTGACCACTGTGGATTTTTATTTGCAAATAATTTATATGAATTGAATTGGTCGAAAATAAAATTCTCGTTTATTATGATTACATAGTTTCAGTTCGTCGGGTTTTTTTTTTTTTTTTTTTTTGCTTTTGGCTCGTGTATCTTAGTCAACATCGGAAAACATTGTACGTGTCAGGTATTCATGAAAAATATTACGACTTACATCACTTCCGATAAACGTATATAATCAGAAAAAAAAAGGTTGAATTCCATCGTATCCGAGCAATCGGTAAATCATTCGACAAACTGAAAGAAGGTCAATCATACCAACAAGCAAAATGGCATTTCAGCAAATAAAATGCATTCCAATCCACATCCACATTCATATTGTAGTACAATGTAAAATGTCGCAATTTATTCCATTGCAAATAACTTTTTACATGGATTTTTGGATCAGAAACGATATAAAAAGAATGGATATACGAGAGAGTGAAAGTATATGAAAAAAATTGAAGAACGGAGTTAAGAGAAAATTCTCTGTGTCAATTCAATGAAAATTTGCGGAATTTGTATTTGATTTAGTTTTTGCACGATTCGATTATTCTCTCTCGTTCTCCATTTTTCTTCCCCTCCATCTCCCCCCCCCCCCTCTATCTCTCTCTTTCCCTCTCTTTCTCTCTCTCTCTCTTTCCCTCTTTTTCTCCCTCTTTCTCTCTCCCTCTCTCTCTCTCTCTCTCTCTCTCTTCTTTCTCTTTCTCTCTTTCTTTCCCTCACGCTTTCTACAAGTGTTTGTTCATTTATTTCTTCGTTTATTTACGTTCGATATTCTTCCTTTATTTTCTTCTACTTTTTGTTTATTTCTATTACTTTCTTTTCCTTTCTGTTCCTTTCTTCATTTCTTTGTTTGCTTCTATCTTACATTTTTCTTCATTTACTTCTCCTCAATTCTCGTTCGTCTTTTATTTTCGTCATTTCTGTTCAAATAAATGACATCATGTGACACTTACGATTATTTATCCTTCAATTGACAATGAAGTGGTTGTGTCACGACATACTTTTATTTAACGTAATACAAATGGTGCGCACAACTGCCAATTTTTTTCCAAAATGCAAATTCTTCTTTCTTTCACTTCCGTACCGATTTTTCATTTACAAAACAAACAATGGAATCAAGCATCGGCTCAATCTGCAAAATGGCAACAGAAAAAAAAACTTCAATATACCATTCTCTGTATTAAAGGTTTGATCATACATAATCAGTTTGTATCATCAAAATGTATTTTCCTTGTATTTTGTATTTTTTTTTCTTCTTCTATGTTTTACTCAGAGAAAAATGTCGCTTTTCCGAAGAACCGCAATCAGCATTCATTTGAATTGTAAATTTTATTGTATTCAATCGAAAAGGAATAAAAATCAAATCCCATTTCAATGTGTTTTCTAATGAAATGGACATAAAGAATGTCATGTCCGAATCTATAATCAAAAGCAATCGTATTTATCATTGAAAATTGTGTTTTATTGATACATCCGTGTTATTCATTGAAACCTGCAATAATTACAGTGAATTATATGAAAGCTTGTAATCGTTCATGAAATACATGAAATCATTTTGACACGATATCAAGAGAAGGATGGGCGGAGAGAATTTTATAATAACACATATATTTTCACTTTTAAAAATGTTGGAATTTGAAACGCAATTTAAACCAAAATCTGAAATTCAGTTTCAACTTGAACAATTTCGAAATCATAATTCATAAATAAAAGTCAAAGACCAAATGAAACAAATAAATTGTTATGAAATTCACAAGAACTGAATAAAAAGCATAAAATATATTTTTGTAATTGCGGGGAAAAAAATGTTTTTAAACCAAAAAAAAAAAAAAAAAAGTGTTGAATCCCTTTTCAAGAGTAAAATTATTTGTGGAATTTCTATTGAAACCACAATAACATAAGCTCGAATTACACAATGCCCATTTCTATCATACACGCTCACCAAACCACCCATTTGAAATTGTATTTTACAGTGTTGATGAAAAATGGAGTCGAAAAAAGAGCATTCAGTGTGCGAGTTTATTTTTGTTCGTAATGCCAAATTCTTCATGCAGAAATGATACACTTTTCACTTGTTCAAAGCAATATTTTTGCTCTGCAAATGCTTCATGTCGAATGAAATAAAAAAAAAATGAAGTATTGCGAATAAATGCGAAAAGTGAGTGTGAAAATTGCAACGATTCGTACAATCAAGTTTAAAAGTGATTAATTCATTAAAATTGGTTCATGTTACATCAACACCAAGCAGAAAGAGTAAATGAGAGAAAGAGAGTGAGAGAGAGAGAGAGAGAGGTGAGAGAGAGAGAGAGATAGAGGGAGAGAGAGAGAGAGAGAGCAAATTAACTGAGTCATTATCATTTCATTTTTTTTTTTTTCAAAGCGTAACGAGTTTATTTTTTCCAGCCCCAATGATTGGTTGAACATTTTAATTGGATGCCATCCAACATTTTTCCAATTGAACACGTAATAATCATTTTAATAAATTACAAACGAATAATCAAATTATTCGATTAATACTTACCACAAACTTTGAGCGGTCTCACAAACACTGCACTAAATTGATCCCACTAAATGTATGTCCCTGTATTTACAGTTTAGTATCGTTTTTCAACCAAATTTTTCTCTCTCTCTCTCTCTCTCTCTCTCTCTAGCTCTCTCTCTCTTTCTCTCTTTCTGTCTGTCTGTCTATCTGTCTATCTGTCACTTATTTCCGTTTTTTTTTCACTCACTCGTTCATATGCGTTTTGTGATAAATGTTTGATTTTCAACCCTCTGTATAATATATATATATATATTTATGAAACCGTCTGTTGTTTTACCGTATATTTATTGATGATTGTCGATAAACATCTATTTAAACGAATGTAATGTGATTTTAACTATAATCTTATGCGTTTATATTAATGCACGCACAATTTTTTATATTTTCCTCAAATATGCGGGAGGGAGAATGAAATAGTTCTAACTGACACTGTTGCTAGTGCTGGTATTACTGCTGGTACTGTTAATGCTGATGGTGGTGGTTGGGTTTTTTTATTTTTCTTTTATTGTGCTTTATGTTGGATTGTTGGTCGACCGATTAAAATCTGATAGAGGAACTAAAAGCCTACCAATGAATAATTCATCACGCGATCACAATCACTGGCAACACATATGCACACAAAACAAAAAGAACAAGCACAAGCACAAACTCATCGATTTTCTTTTTTTTTTGTTGATTTCTGTTTATTTCCTATTGTTGAGCACGTTCACTTCGTTTCTGTTGATTCAAAACCGTTTCGTCTTCCATCACATACACTTAGTAGAAAACCTCAAATAGCATCAAAATTTCAATTGTTGCTAAAAACATTTCTTCGTTCATGGACGTCATCATTTTGATTTTGTTTTTTTCTTTTTTTTACGGTATTTATTTCGAGTTTTCCTTGAAATTTGTTCTAAATTTTGACCAGCGTACAATATGAGATGTGTGAAGCACACCAGTCAACAGTGAACTGAATTCAAATCTACGGCACAATATTCGACAGACTTGGATACATTGAGCTTGGTTTATATGCCATTTCTCCCTCAACAAGCTCTCTCTCTATTCTCGCTGTTGCTCTGCTTGTGCGTTCACACTGTTCCAATGTGTTCAGTCATTCGTCTGAATGCTTTACTTGATGCATTTCATAATATGGATGATATTGTATGTTATACTGGGATTTTTTCCATTTTCATTTCGTATTCGATGGCGCGCGGTACATATCATTTCCAATTCTACATTTTCTGTATGTCGTTTCCCAAAACCGTTTTAGATGTTGCCTTTTTTTTTTTTAATGCCACCTTATAGTTGTATCCATTTTTATGAATGACTTGATGTTGACGTCGTTGCTGTTGTCGTCATTGATTCCATTCTTTTCATTTTCTCTCCATCTCAATCGTATCGTTTACTGTGTAATTTTTCTTGTTCACCCATTCGACTCTCATTATATCCGTAAAGTTTTGACATTCAAACTTGGTTAAAATGAAACGAATGAGAACGAAAACGATAGAACATATAATCAAGCTCCGGAATACTCGGGAATTCCTTTGTGAAATATAGTTTAGACCATAAAAATGATTGGTAGCAACTTGCCACAGCCATTGGCATCGATTACATTTCATGTATGTGTGCCATGAAAATTGAGAACATGAACAAGTGCAACATGTAAGTCATGTGCGGTTCATATTCGAAATATACAATCAAATGATGATGACCATTGAACGAACAACAAATCAATCTCCTTTATTTTTTCTCCATTTTGGAAATTATAATTATTTTTATTTGTTTTTCCTTTTATTTCGATAATTTTCGTAAATTCAATCATAAATAAATAAATCAGGATTTTCCCTTGTCGTTCATTATTTTTGAATAATCGTCATATTTGCATACCGAATTTTTTTTTTTTTTTTATATTCAATTCCTCTTTACCAGTGGGCCAATGTGGTGTCAAGCATTTCGAATGTCATTCTCCCATGGACAGACAGCGCACTCTATCAGGAGGTTATATAAAATTATGTGAACTATTGTACATTTGATGTTGAATTGATCCAAATTTGTCCAAATTGTAATAGAAAGCGCGCCCTATCAAAAGGAAAATATTTGTTGTTGTTTTACGTGTTAAATCAATGACATTACAAATGCTTGTGTGGTGTTTAGAATGTTTGGCATAATTATGATGAGATTCTAGATCTTAATATAGATGAATCAAAATGTCATACGCCATTGTAAACAAATATGTCACAACGATAAAAACAAGAATACAAAGCAACAATTCTGCTTTGTTCCAATAAATCCCAACACCGATTGTAGATGGCTCTGATGTTCAAATATTCTCAAAACTCTTCTTTATTTATATAAAACATGTTGACCCAATGCTATTTACACACAAAAATTTGAGAAAAAAAAAAAAATAAATTTATTTTCATAAAAATTCATTTGGCACGAGTTGTTTGATCATTTTTCGTTGTTGTTGTTGTTATTGCTGTAATCAAAAACGGCTGTTCCTGAATATACTTCACTCAAATTGCGATTAACCCAAATTCTCAAGAGTCACCACTGCTCCAGCGACGAAATAAATTTTCGATTTTATTGGCAAAATAATTTAAAGAAGAGAAAATATGTAGAAAAACTGAAAATATGTGAATCCGCCTTTTTTTTTTCTTTTGTACAAAGGCGCTCATTTTCATGTAATTCAAATTTGTATCGTTAATATGTACTTGATTGAATATCAGGAAACGAATCATCATAGGTAATATTTGTAAATTCAATTTGCGCAATAAAAATACTCAAAAGCTTTGAATCAATGAAAATACACTCAAAAGCTTTCCGAAGCTTTTGCTCAATTCACTTCCCCTTCGCAATTGAGTGGGAAATGATATGAGTGGAAAATTTCGGACGCTTTTTCATTGATAAAATTTCCTTTCACTCATGCACATTGAACATTCCATTCATTCCATTTGAATCATTGTTACCTTGCACAATAGTCGATTGGAATGAAACCATATGACAAATGCACATATTTACCCATTTTCAAAACTACATTTTGCAATGAATTCACTCCGAAGAGAAATTGCACATTTGAACATCTCGATGGCATTAAATTTGTTATTTTTTCATCACTATTCATATGACAATTTGATTTAATACACAAACACATTAGTCAAAAATAGTTAATTGAAAACGACAATAAATGAAATTCAATTGAAATATATTTATTTTGGGTATTTAATCGAATTGAATAGATTTAATTGAAAGCATTGCCTGAATTCATTAATAAATTATTGCATTTTAGGGCAAATAAACTGATTTATATGAAAAACTCATTTCCAAATTGATTGATATCGATAATTTGTTAAATTGTTTAATCATTTGACACCGTTTTTACATGATTGGTCATTGTGATTCATTTTTCGAAATTTAATATTGTAACGCATAACAACATAATATGTAAAGGCTTTTTTTGTAACAAAAACAGCAATTGAATGCATAAAATTAATAGAATAGAAAAAAAATGAAAAAAAGGAGTAAAATGAGGGTGAAAAAACGAAAAATTGTGAAAAAACTAAAAGAAAAAAAATGACATGAAGATAAAAAAGAAAAAATGAGAAAAAGGGAAAAAATGAGAAAAAGGGAAAAATGAGAAAAAGAGAAAAAATGAGAAAAAGAGAGAAGAATAGAAAAAACAGGGAACGAAAGAGAAAGCAAGAGAGAAGTAGATACCAAAATGCGCAATTGTAGAGGAAAAGAAAAATAAATAATTTTTCTCCCATGCTTTAAAACAGGAAAAAGTGCGCAAAAAAAATCCCGGAAAAAATTCTGTCAATTTTGATATAATTGACAGAATGAAACCATAAAATCTCCATGTAAGCAAGTAATTAATTAGTCAATTTAGTGTTAAGAGAGTCATATATTACGGATTTGTATAAGGAAGTGCTTTTCACTGATTACAACATCCGGCTCCAATTATTTTTGCTCATTTTCATGATTGTTAATGAATGCATGAAACCGATATGAGAGCACCAATATAATGTTTGAATATTCTTGTTCATACTATGTTCATGGATGTCAAAATAAAACTATACGCATAAATGTTTTATATACATAACGAAAAATGTTTTTGAGTACCAAAAGTAGTTTCATGGTATTAGCCATGTTCCTTAATCAAGATTCAAATGATTCACAGTATCATTTCCATCACACAAGTCATCACAATAAAATGAATATAAGCATAGTTCCTCCAACAAAACTACTCAAAATGATTTGTCGTAAATTATTTATTAATCAAGATGCAAGAGTGTTTTCTTCTTCAAATAAATGACAATGTATATACTCGAATCATGCTGTTTCTGTTTCTATTGCGTTGCTTAAACATTCAGCTGACCTTTAAAGCGGAAAAAGTAATGCACTTTATGAGCTTACATAAGATTTATTAAAATTAGAATTTTGACCCGAATGCCAAATGCTTGAAATGACTTTTGCTTCACCATGTTTCACATGAATTTGAATGAAAAATTTACATTGAAATTGTTGTGTTGATTCAATGCTAAATCTGTTTAGTCTTTCATAACTTTTCCGCTTCTTTTTCGTTCTATGCATTTTGGTTGGATGGGTTGGTCGGTCGGTCGATCGGTCGGGTTCAATAAAAAGCAGCTGGAATGCATATGAAACACATTCTAATCTAGTATGCAATTTTCAGTTGAAATTCATACACTTGAATTCTCTTTGATTCATGCAAATTTAATAAATTGTCTGGAACACAAATGGAATGATGCAATGTTGTACAAATTTGATAAGAAAAACAAATTGAATTAGAATGCCAAATCATCAAAAAATCTTGACTTTGACACAAGAATGAATGAAGTGCAATGAGCCACACTATCAAGTACAAGTTAAACAGAATTTAAGCGAAAAAATGTTGCGTAAAAACACTGCTATTTATATTTAAAAAAAGATTTGGAGATAGTGCTGAAAGATTTGTCGCCGCCGGCAAGTAAATATAATGTTATTATACCTCATGCTCCTATGCAAACAACGATGAAATGTAAGTAAACGGGATTTTGTTTTTATTAATGGCGACTGTTTGTAGTCTACAAATTGTAGAAAAGGGAGAAGTTATAAGTGGGAAGAAAAAAGTAAGAGAGGAAAACAGGGAGAGAGGGGACGGGATAAACAGAGAGAGAGAAAGAGAGAGAGAGAGAGAGGGGGGCGTAAGAGAGAAAGTAAGAAAGATAGTGAAGGAGAGATTAAGATTGAAATGAGAGAGAATGCGAGAAAGGAGTGAGTGTGAGAACGAGCAGGGTGAGACAGAAAGAAAGAAAGTGAGAGAGAGAAAGAGAGAGAGAAAGAGAGAGAGAGAGAGAGAATGAGAGAGAGAGAGAGAGAGGGAAAGCAGAAAAGCGACAGAAAAAGAAAGAAGAAGGTCAAATGACAAAAACTGATTGAAGATGAGCACACAGTCGAGTGTCACATGTAATATTTTCTCCTTCGGTCCTTCTTAAGTAATGGCATTGAACTAGTAAAAACGAACATACACGCACATCATATTCATGTAAAATAGTTTAAAGGTGAATTGCGTATTCGACGCATCACAAAATTTGCGAATTCAATTTAATTACTTACAGTTAAATAGTTGTAATCCAATTAATCATAACAGAAACATGGAAATTTGCTGCAATTTTAATGAATATTTGATTGTTGTAATGGAGTAAATTACGAACTGTGGTTAGATGTTGTCGAAAGACATGACCAATTATGTGGTGTTTTTGGTTAAAATGCACTTATCATAGCTTATGGTTTTTGCTAATTAGCAAGAATTCCTTGTTTATTCACCAATGAGCAAAAACAATCCACATTTCTCCATGACTTTGGAATTTCTTTTGTTCGCATTACAAAAGTCATCACAAAGTGTTGAATGCTTTGCATAATGCATTGCAATGGATAAGAGATTTTCTTGAAATTGCACTCAAAGAAAACAGACAGAGTTAAATGGTTTGAATGGCATAGAGACATAGCTAGCAGCGTTTTATCAAATCATCCATAAGCTGACTTGACTGAACAAACACTTCTCCGAGAAAATCGATTTTCAACATTTCTATTAGCTTATCAATGAGTCCCATCGGTCTATAGCATGATACAATACTTCACACTCACACTCAAATTCCAAACTATAAAATTACAACGGACAAATGAAACTTGGTTAGAAATAGAATATTTTGCATGTGACACACACACATATATATATGTATATATGTGCATACAATGGCGCAGAAATCTCATTTTCACACACAGCTAGCGCGTACATGGTATAATGAAAATCCGAAAAATGAAACCATCTGTCAATTGCATCAGCAAAGTGCTTATGGCTTATGGCAAATGGAAAATTTTCTCAAGGAAAATGCCAAATCAAAATTTAATTCAATGCACGCAATAGAAAATCAACCAAATGAAATTTTAGTGCGACTAGAATGTTAAGAATATAATGTGTCCATTCAATGTGTAGTTTATGAAAGTGTATTCATGTATATAGACATTGAAATGAGCATTGTTTTTGTGCAAAATATTTTATATTTTGCTTTTTGTATTGTTCGTCCTCTCTACATATATTTCACCCTTTCCATTTCTCTATCTCTCTCTCTCTTGTTTCTTTCTTGCTCTTTTCCTTTCTCCCTTCCTCTCTCTCTCTCTCTCTCTCTCTCTCATTCATTCTAACTCTTTCTCTTTATCCAGCTCTCTCTTTCTCTTTCTCTCTCTCTCTCACTCTCTCTCTCTCTCTCTCTCTCTCTCTCTCTCTCTCTTTCTTTCTATTTGAAAGACATTTTCAGTTCAAATTGTTTGCTTCTGATATGGAAATATTTCTTGGCACACATTTCACCGGCGGTAATCGACCATTTGTGCCACCATTTTTTTTTTTTCTTGTTTTATTCACAATAATTATGCGACCTCAATATACTTGTTGATACATTTATAACAGTGAATTTGAACGTTTCAATCGTGCGCTCAAATTTTCATAGGGACAAGACCGCACGCATCGCATAAAATATATTTCAAACAATTTTCAAGTGGAATGAATGAACATTTTGAAGTGAACAAGGGTTTAGAGATTAATATTCAAAAAGAGAAAGAGAAGAAAATAAAAAAAAAGCCATCCGAACAACGCCCAATATGGACGTGCTGAAAATTGAACAACTAAAATTAGAAAAATATCAGACACACCGATCGCTAATGTGCCCCAAAGACTTGACGATAACGATCCAAATATATATTGAATCTATAAACATATAGCTAAATCCATAATATTCTACATTCCAATTGCTATGGCACATTGAATATTCATATTTCTGGTTGATTGGTGAGCGTGACTCGACTACTTCTATAACATACCTCAACCCATCTTATTGTTGGAATATCACATACTTTTATTTAGGTTTGGGTATTTCCAACCTGGGAACTATAATGAGATGCTCAATGTTGTTTGTGTATAAAATGTATTCTGCGCATTTTTATCACACGGAAAAAATCGTTGCCCAAATATCACTAGTTTTTGCTTTGGGTTTGAAGATTTTTTTTTTTTTTTTTTTTTTTTGTTATTTGCGCAATAATAAAACTATCGAAAGAGAAACAGAGAGAGAGGAAGAGAGAGTGAGGAAAAGAGAGAAAGAGAGAGAGAGAGAGAGAGAGAGAGAGAGAGCAAGAGATCGTGTAAGAGAGGAATAAAAATAGTATGAAGGAAAAGTGAGAGAACAAAGACAAGAAAAGAAAAAGTGAAAGAAAATTTCATTAACAAAATCACGTCATTAACAAGTGAAATGACATCAGTATTTATTTCAGGTCAACAACGTAAAAAGAGAACAAAAAAAAAAGAAAACTATTCCATAAGTTGTTGTATTTATGCATTGCAACAAAATATCAAAAAGTCAATCCTAGCAAATCTTCGTCCGCAAGTCAGACAATTTCATAAAATTAATCTGATAAAATCCTTGCGTAGAGAATAAAGGATCAACACAATAGTTCAACACATTTGGTAAATGCCAAAATCAACACTCACACAAAACAAAGACTAACAAAAGAGTGCTTCAATCATCGCATGTGCAACTTGAAAATAAGATATTTCAACAATTTGTATCTGTTGGTTGTGCATACGGAATACATAATTTTCACTTTAATGCATTTTCCATCGAATATTTCGTTTATCGCTGTTCGCCAGTATGTTTCAGTCGATAAAACTTTATTTGCACTAAGAACAAAAATTCTTGTCGAAAAAAAAAAATACAACACAAGGTAAACATCAGTTGAGTAAACTTTTCAAAAATAAACAGTAATTTGCAAGTTTATACTCATTTTATCTAAGTTTGTTTGTTGATGCATGCGAAAACTATAACGATTTTGTCCATAAATCCAGCATATTAAATAACGGTTAATGACTCTTTTATATTTTCTTTCATTATTCTCATTTGGCTTGGGAAATTATGTTGCCCTTTAGGGAGACAGAATAAAAAAGCAAAAGAAAAAAAAAAACAAAAAAAATATATATGAAAGTTACTCAAAATGAATACGACAGACACCGTGCGATCACACACGTGTTAAACACAATTTCCAGGAGATTTCCGTTCAAGCGATTTCATTATGAACTGAACTTAATACATTTTTTTTTTCTTTCTGTCCCTACTTTTTATTCATTTACACGAGCTTATTTGCTACACAAACTTCTATTTAAGGGCTTAAAATTAATTGCGTGACTTTCACTTAAGCAAATGCTTTCTCTCTCGTTCTCATTTATTTTCTCGAACCACGTAGCTTCTGTCAACAAATTTGGGGAAGAATGTAGAGAAGAGAAAAAATAGAGAGAAAAAGAGAGAAAGAGAGAGAGAGAGAAAGAGAGAGAAAGAGAGAAAGAGAGAGAGAGAGAGAGAGAGAAAGAGAAAGAGAAAGAAAAAGAGAAAGAGAAAGAGAAAGAGAGAGAAAGAATGAGAAATCTAGAAAATGAATGCGAAACGATAGTTTGAACTAAACTCCAGTTCATAGACATTTGAAAGCATCGGAACATTGGGATAATTAAGTTTTTCAGTAGAACATCAGAATTAAAAGCGAAATGTGAATAATGATAAGAGAGTGTTGTTGATTTATGTTTATTTTTGAAACGATTTCAAGTGATATTGAATTCAGCATTTAGTTTGAGTGTTTCGTGCAATTCCGCGAACAAACTTCATAAGTTCATTTTCTCCATTTGTGTTGAACTGATGTGTGAGCGATATTGTGAAAAACTTTCATTTCTCAACCGCGCACTTATTCTTCGCAATTTTCAAAATGTGTTTAAAATTTTCATTTGAAATTTGTTTGGTTTATGTTCCATGACGCGATTTATCACCATCACATACGTTTTCGTTTTACGCATAAATTTCCAAACTTACAGTATTTCACGTACATGAATAACCTAATTTTGGTAGAACAATCAACTTCGAAAAAAAAAAAAAAAAAAATAAAAGAAAGAAACCAGTGACTAGCGCACGATACGCGATATATCATACGATATTTGTATTACGATACGGTATCATGATATTTTACAATAATATCAACGATATCCGTATCGCAACGCACGCGTTTGACCGCATGTGCGACGCACTTACACAGACGCATACACAGCGCACGCATCCGTTCATTTTTGTTTCGTTTTCGTAACGTTTCGAACACATACTTACACACAACGTCATTTATATTGACATTGAAACTGCTGTCAGAATAGAAAAACGCTCAAATCACCACAACATTTCACTGCTATTGTTCACAAATATAAAAATGATTGTAATTCTACTGATAGATTAAGGAAAAAGTGAAAAAGAGAGAAATTTTGAAGAAATTGATGCAAAATGTAAGGAGAAAGTGTCAAACGCGTGCGTTGCGATACGGATATCGTTGATATTATTGTAAAATATCATGATACCGTATCGTAATACAAATATCGTATGATATATCGCGTATCGTGCGCTAGTCACTGAAAGAAACACAAACTTCTTTGCATATTTTTGCAAAGCATTAAAAGCAAGAAATAAAACCTAATCAAGTACGACGTGTTAAAATTATACTAAACAATTTTAACTACAGTAATTTTAGCTACAATTTTGACAAACAGAAGAAATAAAGAAACGAAATAAAACGAAATAGAAAAAAAAAAAAAAACAATGAGTTGAAATTCCGTTCGGTGATTACAAAATTATTTATTCAACGCAAATAAATCTTGTTGATTTAGCGTATATGGTCTGATATCGATTGTAAGTAAATGAATAAGCGTGGGAAAAGAAGGAATGTGAATTGAATTTGTGTGTCGGATATTTGGTATTTTGGAGTTGAAATTCATTGAGTTTGAATTGATATGTGTTTGAGCACAATAATTTTCTGTGTAGAAACAATGGAACAGTTTATGAGGGTACAATTTCCGGAGCGCATTAAAATCACGATATCACATTTTACATGGTAACGAAGCACACTTACAAACACACACACACACACACACACACACACACACACACACACACACACAAAAACACACACACACATACACTCAAGTGCGTGCTCCCATATACTTTTCAAAGAATTCACACCATTTGCCACAGTAAATCCACACAATGCAAAGCGATAAGAACAATAATCTTCCCTATCGTTTGAAGCTTTTGCTGTCGTTTGGTATTCTTGCTATTATTCGAAATGCTTACAATGATTTTCGCCCCCGTGACAATTGCCACTTATGCGTAAATGTACCTCCATAAACTGTTGAGATCACTGATTTTGCTTTTTCATTGCTACACATTGCGTGAAATTTTTCGCCATTTTTCGCCCAAAGCTATAGTGTTTCTTTTTTTTTTTTAATTCCATAATTGAACTGTAAAATTTTGCTCTAGACTTTATCTTAGAACAATAAATTATTGTGAAAACAATTAGTTGGTAAAAATGGCCACTCAAACTTAACAGCAGATCTTTCATTCCAGTCGCCGTTCATATTTTCTTAAATCATTTGGCAAACTCTTTGCATTGTACAACAATGGCTACTTGACAGCGGCGACGGCAGTGAAAAGGGCAGGGCGGTCAGGCTGGTTGATGGACACAAAAATAGTCTAATTTCCCAAGCCATTTGGTTTGTTTTGTAATTTGTTATGCTCGGGTGTATTTGCGGCTTGGCTATTTTTAATTTATCGTCAACAATGATAATAATTTTTGACGCTACTTTCAGCTTCAAATAAATGTTTTAGCCATTTTATCTGCAAGAAAAATGGTCAATTCTTCATTAACGTATTTATCTTATGGCTGGATCGGTTCACTGCGGAAACATAGAAAACATTAGCGAAAAGCAAAACGCAACGGTATAAGTGTGATGATGAATGAAAATCTCGTTCAATTTAATCGTTTCTCGGAAATTTAATGGGTGCCACGGAATTGTGTGTTGGAGGTACACGTGACTGACATTTTCCAACTAACGAAAAAAAAAAAAGAAAAGAAAAAAAAAGTAAAACCTCATTTTCGATGGTTTTTATGGATAACATGATCAAATTCAACGCCAAAACATTTTGCTATTGACTCGATAAATTGTATCCATTTGTATCGAAATAGAATAGAAACGTAAAATTCCCACGGATAAATTCATTCAAATGCGTAAATTCAATTAAGTGAGGCAAAAAGCACAAAATCTCAACCAAAACCAATTGAAATGAAACAAGACGAAATATACGGCGTACACATCTTATCTATGTTTGTCCAACAAATGAAAAAATAAACACGATTTGTTTCTCCCCCCCCCCCTCTCTCTATCTCTCTCTCTCTTTCTCTTTCTCTCTCTCTCTCTCTCTCTTCTCTCTCTCTCTTTCTCTTTCTCTTTCTCTTTCTCTCTCTCTCTCTCTCTCTCTCTCTCTCTCTCTCTCTCTTTCTCTTTCTCTTTATTTTTTTTTTCTGTTTTCGTATTTTCCGTTAAATACGTATAAAACGGCCTTGTCCATGCATTCCAGTTGTCGTGACAATGTCGCATTCAGGTTGCTTAATGAAATGCAATAGTTTGGCAAACCATCTGGATTTTTCCCTCACTCACGCACTCGGACACACAGACACTTGGGCACACTGCGAATGGACACGATGGTAGAGATATGACAATAAAAATGAGAAGGGAGAAAAACAAAAAAAAAGTAAACAATTCGGTCGAATTTCAATGTGTCGCAAACATGATGATGCTTGTACGTACATATCTGAGATTCAGTGAATTCAAAGTGGTTTTTATCTATCATTGCCACAACGCAATATTCACACTACTGTGTGAATTGCCCAAAAGTGGCACAGACCCGTGCTCACTTAAATTCTCATTGAAATCGAGTCGCTACGGATAACTTTTTGCAATAGCGTAATAAACAACAAGATTCGTATGCGCCACATACAATGTGTCGAGTCGCATGTACAAATATCCATACCAATAGTTGTTTGGAGCTTTAATTCCCTATCTTTGTTTCTTCTCTCTCTTCGCATTTATTTTCATGCTTGTTCACACCCATTCACATTTTTATTCCATTCCAACAACACACGTGCACATTTGGTTTTATTACTGTTTAAATTATGTTATCAGCCTCCCAATACATATGCAATGAACATGAGTATCCCGTGAAATTCGTTTATTATTCAATTTGGTAAACAAAAAACCACACCTTTTTATAGATAAAATGTATTTTCAATGAATATCTATGGAATATGAGAGAATTGTTTGGAACATACTAAATATTTTTCGAACTACAAAATAGTTTGGTTGTTTATATTGAAAGTTTTTAGTTGTTGACATACTTTTGACAAATGTAAACATCATTAAAATCAAGCACCATTCAGTGAATGAATGGAACAATTTTGTTTGGACTGTCGTAGGCAATGGGACAAATTTGTAACAGGTTGTATAAGGTAGAGTGAGAAGGGGGGAGCGGTAGTGAGAGAAAGAGAAACGAAAAAAGGAAAGAGGATGAGCGAGGTGGGGAGGGAGAGTGAGAGAGACAGAGACAGAGAGAGAGACAGAGACACACACACAGAGAGAGAGAGAGAGAGAGAGAGAGAGAGAGAGAGAGAGAGAGAGAGAGAGAGAGAGAGAGAGAGAGAGAGAGAGACAGAGACAGAGACAGAGACAGAGACAGAGAGAGAGACAGAGAGAGAGAGAGAGAGAGAGAGAGAGAGAGAGAGAGAGAGGAGAGAAAGAAGAGAGAGGGAGAGGAAGAGGGAGAGGAAGAGGGAGAGGAAGAGGGAGAGGAGGAAGAAAAGCGAAAAAGAGAGGGAAGGAAAAACAGGGAGAAAGCGAAAAAAAAAATTGGAATTTTAATCAGGTGCAATTGAAGATCCCCGTGGAATTGTGCGCTATCACTTTTCAATTGTTGAAGTGTGTTTATTGAATTTTTAGTTTGAAATTGAATTCTTTTACGCTGTTTATTGAATTTGAATGTGTTTCTCCGCACAATCAACAATACATTTTTGTTTTCATTCTCGCCCACCTGAACTTTTTTCCGGCTTCCCTTTCAAAGACACATTGATTCCATTGCCAATGTGAATTTACTTTTCAATCATATCGATTTTCAATGTTTATTCTTTTTTACGCATTTTACGTATATCGTGTATCGAAGTTTGTAATAAAATATTGTTTTCTTTTTTGCAATTCACATTGAGAAGTTTTCGAAAATTCGATTGGCATCAGTATGTTGCAGAGTATATATGTTGCCGCATTGCACATTGAATGCGGTGGACAAAACCCACAGTCTAGACACGATGAACTCATATGTGTGCCGTTGTTCAACAACAGATTGTGAACAAGCCTTTTTTCCTTTCTCCCAACCACAATCAAACAAACGAGCGTAAACGAAACAAAACAAAAAAAAAATCCACAGAGATATCGTGATTTAGTAAAATTCATCACAAAACAAACAATAAATACGATTTGAAAAACCACAAACCGGCGGTTTAAAACAAAAAACCAAACTGAAAAAAACAATAAAATTCAACCATAGTAGAGAAAGAGAGAAAGAGAGAAATAGAAAAAGCTCAATAATAATAAATGCAATAAATCAAACAGCTGCATATAAAATCTAAAACAGAATAATCCCTCTCGCACCAAAGTCACATCGAATAACTTTGCCATTTCAATTCACAATTTTCATGACATTTACAGAGCAGCCATTTATTTTTATGACATTTAAGTTTTGTTTAATGACTTTAGATACCAAACTTTGGATATCATTGCACCATCGTTTAGCGGGTGCATTTTTTTTCTTGTTGTGCTTTTGGATTTAACGAAAGGAGAGAGAGAGAAAAAAAAAATGAAAAAAAAAAAAATTTTAAAATCACAATTTACGTCGCTTTTGTTATTCACCCACAGCGACTTTGACGCAAATACTACTTGATTCATTCATACTGGCGTTAAATTGCGCCTTTTCCATTCAGACATGTCCGTTTACTCGGTATTAGCATAATCGCTGTTTTCACATGAATGAGAATGAAAAAAAAACTCCATCCCTCTCTGCGTCTCTCTCTCTCACTTTCTGTCCATTTCAATTCACATTCTGTCCATTTTTCAACGGACTTTTTCAAACCCTTTTTTTTCAAACCCACTCTTTAATCTCTGTTCTTTTATGTTTCTTTCACAAGTTTCCACTTGAGTAATTTCCTTATCAATGTTCCGTTTTCTTGCATGATAAAAATATATATTCGCTACTTGTTATTAACTGTAATTCCATCATACAGGTCAGTTGAATTAGGTTTGGCACTGACACAACGCTTTTGCCGATATAAAAGCTAAACCATGATTCTTTTTTTTTTTTTTTTTCACTTTTTTTTTGTCTTCATTCGTTCTTCTCTATGACATTTTAAATTGCATCGTTTCACAGAAGGGATTGTCACTATACACAGTGAATGATAAAAATCACCCTCATGGCTCAGGGACATTTGAAATAGTTTCACTCATTGGTAGAGTGTCCTGCTCATACTCACACGAATGCAATTGCATCATTTTAAGAATTATTGTAACGATGCAGACAATATAAATTCTATTTTCGTCGTACAATTTAATGCGTTTCGTGGAATTTGTTAATGCGCTTGAAGTTTTTTCTTCTTTCATTCTTTCTTTTTCTTTTTTTTTCTCTTTTTTTTGTTTTTTTTTGTTTTTTTTTTTTGTTTTTTTTTTCTGTTTTTTTCAATATTGGTCGAACATGTCACATATAATTTGCCTGCAGATCGAATATAAATGCATTCATGAATCATGAATAATTCATATATGTGTAGTCGCTGTTGGCAATTTGACAGACTTTAGTACTGATTGGCGCTGCTTTTGTGTGTTTATAATTTTTCAACAAAAACGTTACTATATGTGATGGAAATCGTGTAATCAACATTGGGCTGCTACTTATTATTTTTATTTTGGCCGCAATTGACCTATACTCATGATTGATCTACTGTACACACAGACGTCATTATTATACATGACGTTTTCAGAATAAATGAAAAACACAATGATTTGCATTTGATGGCTAGTCTTACTCGGAGTTTTGTAGACAGATTCATTGCAAAAATAAAATTCCATTTTTCTTCATCTTCATCTCTTGCGTCATTTTTATGAATTTTTGTATGAATTTTTTCTTTTCGTTTCGAACTTTTCTTAAATTTTTTTTCTTTTCGTTTTGATTTTTTCGTAATTTTTCCCAGAATTTTTTTTTTTTTTTTTTTTGGTTTTTCATACAAACAATGATCTCGTGCTTTCTTGAAGTATGCTAAATAAAAAATTTGCATCCGAATTTCACATTACGTTAGATTTTCCATCAAAGAAGACCATGGAAGATATGGATCAATGAAGATAAGCTACGGAAAGTTTTGAGCTATGAACAAATCAATCAAATTAGGTAAACACTGTGGATAAACGAATTAATCCTATTTATTTCAACAATTTTAAACTTCCGTTGACAGGTTCCTCAGGGACAAACTGAGAAAAAAAAGAGGAAACGAATGAAATAAAGAATATATCGGATTGTATACAGAATAAGTAGGCTTATTTTTCATTCATCCGTAGTTGTTCATCTATCTTTAAGTAGAACCACGTGTTCATTTCATATTTAAGTTGTTTCAATTGGTACATTGGCACATTGGCATGCTCATGAAAGATTTTCTTTTTTTTTCTTTTCTTTCCTTTTCCTTTCTTTCACTTTTTCTTCTCCTTTCTTTCACTTTTTCTTCTCCTTTCTTTCTTTTTTTCTCTTCCTTTCTTTTTCTTTTTCTCTTCTAAGAAATGCTCCCTTTTTTTTTCTTTCGCCGCTTCTATTTCACTTCTGAGGGTGTCACATATTCAATCGTTTGTATTAGGATCTGTTTCAGACAGTCGAAAAAAAAAATACTGTTTCTATATTCGAGGTTATTGTTGCATTGAAAAAGCTTAGGCTGAAAATACCCCATTTTATACAATTGTCTATTTTTCCTATTCGTACGAACAAAGGCCTGTGCTTAGGAAATAAAAAAAAAAAAAAAATGAAAACGAGAATTGTTTGAATAATATGCAAAGAAAAACAAAAGAAGGAAAATGTTTATGGAGTAGAAAAGTAATCCCCAATGAAATGAAGATTACTTGTGCAACAACCATTTCTTCGAAATGATTTCTCAAACGTCCTTTTAAACAGTTGCTTTAGAGCAAACATTTTTTTTTTTTTTAACTTGGTTTTTGTTGAAAGAAATTGCAATTTTAGCATAAGCCAGCAATTTGAATCGGTTAAATCATCTCTTTGTGTTTTATATTTTTTTGTGTTGCAAATACCCACGCAAAACATTTGGCTTCCAAAATGAGGAAGTTTTTGTTTTCATTGTGAAACATTGTCAACAACAAAAAAAAATGTGCTCTTACGAACTCAGTATGAGCAATGTAGTACATTTAAGTGAAATAATTGTGTTTTCCACAATCAACTTAATTGTACTTTTAATTTACTCACTTTGTCCATTCTTCTTCTCTTGTTTGCTATATATTTTATCTTGAAAAAAAAAGGAAAAGTATATGACATTTCTCTCTATTCAAAATGATGCTCTGTTTATCCGATCTAACAACACATTTTACTCACAATTCCGCATTACAGCCAATGGCATATAGCAAACAATAATAAGAGAGGCATGTCAAAGTGGGAGATACTTTGTGGCAAATTTAGATAACATTTTGGCTGTGTTTGAACAAATACAGAACCTCAGAGGAGCAGTGGGGAAAACCAGACAAATGGTATATAGAAAGAGAAAGAATAGAGAGAGAGTGAAACAGAGAGAGGCGGAAAGGAAGAGAGAGAGAGAGAGAGAGAGAGAGAGAGAGAGAGAGAGAGAGAGGAGAGCGAAAGAGCGAGAGAAAGAGAAAGAGAGAGAGAGAGAGAGAGAGAGAGAAAGAAAGAGAGAGAGAGAGAGAGAGAGAGAGAGAAAGAGAGAGAGAGAGAAAGAGAAAGAAAGAGAGAGAGAAAGAGGAGGAGAGAGAGAGAAAGAGAAAGAATAGAGAGAGTGAAACAGAGAGAGGCGGAAAGGAAGAGAGAGAGAGAGAGAGAGCGGAAAGGAAGAGAGAGAGAGAGAGAGAGAGAGAGAGAGAGCGAAAGAGCGAGAGAAAGAGAAAGAGAAAGAGAGAGAGAGAGAGAGAGAGAGAAAGAGAAAGAAAGAGAGAGAGAAAGAGGAGGAGAGAGAGAGAAAGAGAGATATTGAAAAATATCGACAAAGAGGAATTGAAAAAATGAGGAAAAAAACACAAGATTGTAAAAGAGAAAGAGAATGAAAAACAGAGAAAGAGAAAGCAATTGGGAGACAAAAGTGGCAATCAAACAAAATTTTACACACGCGTACCATTCTGTGGCTCTTATCAAATTGTCACGAGCAAAAGCGATGAGCTGATGTTGCTTCACCATGTATTTGCCGATTTCGAACGTACAAATTTTGAATTTAATTAACGCAGCATGGCATTTAATTTAATGAACTGTTGATATCTCTCATGAATGAGACCGAATTACATTCGACATAACATTTGGTATTTCTAGGTCATTGTAACAGCGATGGATTTCTATCATAATAATTTTTCCTTCGTTTTTTCTTTTCCGCAGCAGCACCCCTCATAATGTCATGCTTCAGCGAACACGTACGTATTCGGCAATAATTCATCGTTCGAAGTTTTCTTAAATGATTTATGATTTCGTATTCGATTTCGATTTCGATTTCCATTTCCAGAAATTAATCCAAATCCAATTTTACCTTTATGATTTTCACCCAACTGCACTCGAATCATAAATTTATTTAATTAACTACAATGCGAAACGAATTTATGACCCATTTATCACATTATGAAAAGTTTTGGTCACATTACAGTGCAACTGAGTTAATATGAAATTGAGTTAAAAACTAAAGATTCTTGAAAAGAATTAAATCGAGAAAATATTTTTATATTGAAACATTAATATTGGTTTCACTAATATAGGTGGCCCATTTTAAGTTTAGTTTTTCTTTACATGGAATGTCGTCATTTCATCATCTGGCCACAACAGTTTACATTGCCACATCATAGCATATTATGACACTTCAATATTACAACACTACAACCTCACAACTTTATGGCATCACAGTGTTACATCATTACGCCAAAACAACATTCCAACAGCACAGCAGCAAAACTGGATAAATGGCATTTGAAGGATGTTTACATGGCTAAGTTGTACAATATTCTTTCTATTGAACAACACAGCCACTCATGAATGTTTTTCATTGGAAAATATATTTTTGTTTGTCTGCAAAGAAATGTTGTTTATCAGACAGAAGAAAAAAAATTGTAGCTATTTTATGGCTTAAGAATACCTGAAAATTGTTCAAAAATAGATGGATAAAAATTCACCTTGAAAATCAATTCAATTGTATTTAACAAACCGCAATTTTTATAACCGTAAATTGTAGTTGTTTTGATATTGAATCGAATTGAAGCAAAAAAAAAAAAGCAAAAAAATCGTAAACTTTGTTGACATTATTCATAAATGTCAAAACGAAAGTAGGCATTTGAGTCACTAAAGGAACCTCAATTTCATAACATGCCGTATGATTGTTGTAGTAAGAAAAAGAAATATTTTTGTTGTATGATGAAGCCACTTTATATTTATAAATAGAAAACCCCTCCATTTGAAGAATAGACGAAATTGAATTTTGTTGTTTAACTTCAAACATGCTTCCTTCGACATTATTCGTTACAAAACATACGGCCGTACGTATTCTTGTGGTTCCGTTGATAAAATTGGTTTTGATTTCACTTGCATGGTTTGCGTTTCAAGTTAAATATTATTGCAAGGAAAAAGACTGTTCAATTTTCGAGACGCCATTGAATGCAAAGTATCAACACAAGAATTTCTTGGGAATATTCACATTCGAATCTGTTGACGTCTGACTTTTGACCAATAAATTCTTATTGAAAAAAAAAAAATAAAAAACGAATGAATAGAGAAATAAGAAAAGAAAAACTAAACAATCAAAAGCAAATCAAAAGAAAACAAATGAACTCTTTTTTAGGCCAGAGCAAAGGTCAGTGTAGACGACATTGTCATTTATCACAAACCACATCTAACCCGTTAAAGTAAAAGGTCTTTTTTCTCTCGCTCTCTCACTCTCTCTCTCTCTCTCTCTCTCTTTCACTCTCTCTCTCTCTCTCTCTCTCTCTCTCTCTCTCTTAGCTCGCACTCTCTCTCTCAATCTCTCTCAATCTCTCTCACTCTCTCCCACTCTCACTCTCCCTCGCTCTTACTCCCTTTCTCACTTTCTCTCTTTCTCTCTTTCTCTCTCTCTCTCTCTCTCTCTCGTTATTTCTCTCTTTCTCTCTTTCTCTCTTCGCTTTCTGTCATAAATAGTTCAGGATGAAAAAGCGACAAAACAAGGATTGAAGTAGCAAAAACCAGACAAGCTTTTACACAAAAATGACGTACAAATATATTTTTACGTAAATCAATGGAGATTTATATGAATAGTTTTTTGTTGCAAAAATCTCATGAGCAATAAATCTCTTTTTTTGACAGAAAAAAGAAATCTTTTTCTTATAAATGTCGTCTATTGATATGCATTGAAAATAAAAATGAATATCAAATATGTTATGCATCTTGATTTTCGAAAAGATTTAATGATTTTCTATCTGAAATTTACTGATCTTCTTTCAAAGTATTTCTCACTGGGAATTATAGAATAATTGAGCAATTTCAGCAAAATCATTTTTGTTTGCGACGAATAAATAAAAGATGAACGGTTGAACCGAAATATGCATGGGAAAAAGTTGATTAAACATGTATGCTATTTGGCACCAATTTCTTTTGAGTCAACAATGACTTTCTTTTTAAAACGAATGGATTTATTATCCAAACTTTGGATTCCATGCATGAATTGATTAATTCCAATTATAGGTGTTGCACAAGCGCTCGGCACTTTTTTTTTTCTTTTTTTTTTGTAAAGGGAGAAGGGACACGCAACGCAAGTTATAGTTCAACAGCACGAAAATGTCATTAGCAATTAATATTCAATGAGGCGTGTTGCACGTTGCTTACATTTAGGGTGAATGCATTAATTCATAAAGATTTCAGTCATAAATTCCATTTGTACATTGATACATTTGCTTTAAATCACTTGTATGCAATTCGCATTGCTAACGTGCCAATTCAAGTGTTTAATTTTGTATGTTAAATGCTCACGCGTGTGCAGCTGCAAGGTGTCCTTTTCACTTTCTCTCGCTCGCTTTTCCTCTCCCTAACTGTCGTTCGCTATCCTCTTTCCCCCTCTCTCTCACTCTCTCTCCTCTCTCTCACTCTCTCGCTCTCACTCTCTCACTCTCACTCTCTCGCTCTCACTCTCTCGCTCTCACTCTCTCGCTCTCGCTATTTACCTCCAGTTCGTTCGTTCGTCTCATCGAATATGTTTTCACAAGACAAACAACTTATTGCGAATTTGTTCATAAATGGCTTTCAGATGTGATTTATGCTTAAGCCACACAGCTTTAGCTCCTTGTTTCTTTTGTGCTTTATAATCATTTGAATAAGCTAATTAAAGCCAAATCGGTGGTGATATTCGTGGTTTAATGTTTGCTATTTAAATATTTTCATCGTTTATCTCATCGGTTGTACTTTTATTTATGTGTTCGATGCGTTTTTTTTTTTTGCACTTTAGCTTCTTATTTTCTGTCTTGTTGTTTGTAGCACGATTAAGAAAATGATTCATGCAATTCGTCGTGCTCAACTGCTATAATTTTCCATTTCGACTGCGTTTGCTATTAATTTTGTACACAAATAGCAAATGCTGTCATGTACATTTATACTGGAATCTTCTCAAAAACTGTACACACTTGAAATTTATTTATACGAACGTCTAAGTCTCGAGATTTCTTCGATGTTATTTTTATATTCTATTCGTCGTTGGTTCTTGATCCAGAAGCTTTTCGGCAAGAGTGCTTATTTTGTGCATTATTTTTTTTTTTTTCTTTTTTGTTTGACGTTTACCATTCGGCCTTATTCTATTGCTCTTGAGACTGTGAATATAAATTCGATTTGCCATATAGCATATAGTGCATACATCAAACGACCAACCGCGGTGATGTTGAACTCATAACAAAGAAACAAAAAAAAAAAAAAAAAAAAAAAACAAAACAAACAAACAAAAATGAAGCAAATAGAACTAGCAACAATATACGCACAAAACCAGATGCCTCTGCACAATTAACGTGGTAAATTTCGAATGTCTGCATGGCCGTCTCTCATTCTATTTATTCATCATTAGACTGCTCAACTTTTGATTGCAAACTGGCGCTTTTTCATGGTTGTCAAAAGAATATCGAAATGGAATGAAGTGTGATTTTAGCAAAAAGAAGAGAAAAAAAAATGAAAATTGTTTGAAAACAAAAAATTAAGAGAAAAACGAAGAATAAAAGGAAAATATCGACAAACATATTATTTGGTTTAGCTAGATGGCAAAAAGTAACGCGCATCAACCAACAAAAAAAAAATGCATTATTTATCGCAACTGTTCCACAGTTCTGCACACTTTTTAGTAAATTGCGTAGAAAACGAATCATGGCTAAGCAAATATAAACAGAATCAAAATGGGTAGTAAAAAGGGCTAATTCAAAACGTGATTTTATGTACAAAACCTTTCTCTCTTTCTCTCTATATGTCCCACAGTCATAACCCGAAGCGTCGCATTTCTTTGTTCGATTTTCCAAACATATTTATTTTTGCATTAGGCGGTCGGAGAGTTTTCACTTTTCATCATTCACTCACTGTCAAATCAGTCAAATTGACTATACTTTGAGTGCATTTCATTGAAGTTCGATGTTGAATGCTTTTCATTGATAACCTTTTCAATTTTCGATCAATGAAAAATAGTTGATTTTTGGGATGGTTTTTTTTTTTTTTTATGGCGGAGACGAATATTATTGAATGGTAAACATTGCCAAAGGTGATGCTCATCGATATTTTATAACATTTTATGGCATTCGATTTGGCACGAGAACTGTATGTTGAATTAGCTCCATTAGAGCTTAACGGGTTGCACGTGCATTCAAAATGATTGTTTTTCGGCATGCAAGCCAAATCATTTATTCATAGCACGTGCATCTTCGGGAGGCTAAATTAACAAAACTGATTTTTTTTTTTTTTTTTTTGAAAATGTATTAAACATGATAGCGCATCGATCCCGACTTTTACTGCAAATGACATACCATTTCCAGTTTACCATTGTGTTTGTTCGTCGATGAATAAAGGTCAATGATTCAATAATATGTCTTTTCTGATCGAATTTCATACTGCTTTCAGTCAATTTATCGACAATAAATCGATGATTTTGATGCGAAACTTTATTCATAATGTGCATTGGGGAAGAAATGAAAGGATTTTCTATTTGATAAGTGTTTGCTGTATTATTCTGTTCATTTTTGTATGAATCGTCCGAAGTGACAATTTCGTAGATTTTTTCTCGATATTCCTGTCATCCATTGAATGAATGACATACTAGATGTTAAGGTTTAGTTGCATTAACTGAGAGAATTTTCACCAAAATGAGTGGAGTTGCATTGGCTAAGAAAATGTTCACATATTCTCATGTTTTTCCGTACACATTTGATTCATTTTCTTAACTTTTTTGTATAAATATAGCCCAAATTGTCTCCTTGAATCGTCTTTTTCTACACTTTTTCTATGTTTGTTTATGATTTTCTGTCATATTTTTTGATTCTCTATCGATATTGAAAATTTTCACACTTTCTTGCTCTCTCTCTCTCTGACTCTCACGCTTCCTCTTTCGTTAACTCGCTCTCTAAGAGTCAGTTTCTTACACAATCTTTCTGTCAATCTATATCATTGTTTCTTTCCTTGTCGCATCATTCTTTCAATTTGTAATCATACGAATTTGTTGTTACAGTCCGTTCGATCGAGCGAGGGTGGACACAAAAAATAAGCTCATTTGATATATTGGCATCTGACTAAAGCCATTTGATTTCTTTGCATCAATCATTGCCATTTAAAATATATGCCATAAAAAAAATCGTTGAAAAATCTATAAAAGATTTTTTGAGTGGGTCTCATTATTTTCAAACATTCACATTTCATTTACTTGTTATTGTCTCATTTATCACTTTTGCAAACAATTCCGCCCACTTGAATCAATCAAAATAATTCTCTTAAAACAAAACAAAAAACGACAATTGATTGCCGTTAGGGCCGTCAACAGCAAGCAATCTTAGATTGTCTCATTTGTAAATTGGATTGACTGATTTCAACGCGAGTATTTGACTTAAAAATTTTTAAGGCATTGCTTTTTGTGATCATTTCACAAACGAGACGATGTCCAAGTTTATATGAAGAAAGTTTTTCCGAATTTTAAGGCAATTCTCAACAGTTATACCAAGAAATGCTTCAGTATATTTCAACCATTTTACAAATTTCGAAGAAATATTGAACCATTGTGTGATCGAATTAGAAAAAGAAAATTGGCGCCAATTCAATGATAAATAAACGACATAAATTCTGTTGAAGTGAAAAGTTAGCATATTTTGGAATTTAAAATGACAAAAGAAAACCCTTTCATTCATTCCGTCCGCAATATGCCAAATTAAAATGTTTTTTTTTCTTCCCTTTTGAATTTTCCGCCTTTCATTCAATCACAATTGATAAAAGTAATACGCCGAACAAGAGAACAAAGATGAAAAAAGGAAAAGGTTGAAATGCGCAGTAAAAATCTCTCAATTTAACTAAAATTCCTTTTACAGTTCAATTTATTGATATGCATTCAATACACATCGAATTGAAAATCCGCAAAAAGTACTACAGTGGCCTAGGCGGCGGCGGCGGCGGATGATGATGATGATTTGAAGAAACATGTTGTTTGTTGAGTTTGAATTTGAATTGGAAAGTAAATAGTCTGAATATTTATAATCTAAAGTCTATTTTGACTTCTTGAATATTTTCCCTCTTCTCATGTAATCCTCACTCTCTCTTTTATGTAAAAAAAAAATCTTTCAGTTTTCCGAAATGCCTCACTTCTCTCCAGCATGTTCAGTAAATAATTTACATACTTTATGGACAGCTTTGCGGTCAACAAGAGGTCTTATGGCTTTGATGTGCTTAAATAGAGAAACATTCTGGCATTGTTTAAACCAAATTTTGTTGTTGTTGTTGTTGTCGTCAATACGGTAGATATTTCTACACTAAACTGTATTGAAACAAATGTTTCACAACAAATATTTACCATTTGTGTTTGGACAAATGCAAATTATTTACATTTTATCACAAAAGAGCAAATGCCAGATACGTATGATTCGATAGAGAAAATGCCAATGGATTTTCGTATATGAATTAAATAGATTGAAGAATGTGTCATAGAATTTGCATTTGGACAAACACATTTTTTGGATGAAATTTCAATGAAATTTATTGAATAAATTATAACATCAGAATAAGTAAACATGAAAAAATTGAAATATGATAAAATTACAATTTAAAATTTGTTCATTCAATTTAAATATTAAAAAACATATGTCAATTCAATGACAGTTTCAAGCCTTGATTCGCATATAAAAAAAGTAGTACTACTAATTTTATACAACAATATATTGGATGATATTTCGATTCGGCCATTGGAAAGCGACCAAAAAATACGCTGTGCACGCGTCATTCTTAACTTGTGCACAGAGTCGGTTGCTGTGATTGTGCATGTATTTGGTGCCGGCATCGAAATATCATCCAATATATTGTCATATAAAATTAGTATTTTACTATTACTATTTTTATATGCGAACCTAGGCCTGGACAGTTTACATTTATCCTTACTAGAGAATGTAGTTCATGAAGAGACGACAAAACTCATTTTTTAAGATTTTATTGCACGAAGAGAGAGATGCATATATACAAGTATGTATTTGCATCTCTTTCTCTTGAATGTAAAAACCTTACAAAATGAGTTTTGTCGTCTCATCGTGATGTAGTTGAATTCCCTTGATCCATTGTTCTTAATTTATTCATATAATTATTTTGAATAAAGTAATCAATGTCAGAATATTTTGTTGAATAAACTTTGTTTACAATTTTCTTTGAAAAATCATTTATTTTATTTGATTTTTCTCGTAAAACACAACACATTTTCGCCAGATGTAATTCTCAAGCTATGACCAAATTAATTAAAGAAACATTAACAGACAATCAACATTATTATCATTTACATTGTTTATTTATAACAATTCAAGACAATTATTTGGGCAAGTGTTTTTACGAACATTGCAACGAGCTGCATTTAATTGTTGAATTAAATTGATCACATTTTCGTACCATGTGGAATGAGACAAGTTTTTATAATATTTTTAGTAGTGTTAGTGGTATTTGTTGGGATTGGAGTCGCTGGATACATCTCTTGCGACTGCACTGTAAGTGTTTTCGATTTCGCGAGAGTACAAATAGTGAATGAGTTGGGTGTGTCGCGTAGGACTCATATCGGGTGTGTCGCGTAGGGATCAATGGGAAAATAGAATTAGGAATGAAAGAATACGGGAAGATTTGAATGTGGATTCGATTGATGAAGTAGCAAGAAAGTCTAGGTTGAGATGGTTTGGTCATGTACAGCGTATGAATGAGTATCGTTTGCCAAAGTTAATTTTGAATGCTGAAGTGAATGCACCGAGAGGTAGAGGTAGGCCGCGAAGACGATATTTGGATTCGGTAAAAAAATGATTTGAATGAAAGAGGGTATGACTGGAATAGGGAAACTGAAGACCTGGCTCTCGATAGGGTACGTTGGAGGAGAATTGTTGTTGGCCGACCATTACAAAACAGACCAGACGCTGAAAGGCATTAATGGTCTTTAAATGATTGTTGTTGTTGTTGTTGTTGTACAAATAGTGCAATTTTACCCGGGTTTGTGTACAATAACTATTATTTGAGATAATTTACATTCGTTTTTTACCGAACAATTGTATAGGCAATAATAAGAAACAACAGAAAGCCTTTTTTTGATTCTTTTCGTGAAATCATTTTCAATTAATCTATCAGGATCAAAATATTTATTTGAATATTCATGTCTGTATTAAACGAATTTTGCTTACAATGTTATTTGCAGTAATCGAATAATTATTTAATTTTACTTTATTTATTCAAGACAATTTTTTTTGCGGATTGAAGTTTAAACCAATATTGCCGCGAGTTGTACGATTAGATGTTTCGTTTTCAATTTATTATTTCGTCAATATTCTTCATACGATAGGAATCGGATTTATAAAGACAATATTCTTGAAAGTAGTGAGACTTAGTGACGTCGGATTTGGGGTTGGATTTTGGCGCTTGCGTTGGTGTTAATAATGGAATTTTTATTGATTTTGGAGATAGTATTGTAGTTATTATTGGTTCCAGTACTTGTTCTAATACTGGTTCTAATACTTGTTCTATTACTGGTTCTAATACTGGTTCTATTCCTGGTTCTAAAACTGGTTCAAGTACTGATTCTTTTACTGTTTCGAGTAATGCTTCCAATATTGGTATTTGATTTTGAACATATTTTTGGATTTAAATTCAAATTATGGCGTTCTTTCAAACCATCAAATATCTTTAAGGCAATCATAACTTATGGTCTGTTGGTGTTACAGTTTGTTATATTCGGCATTCTACAAACATTGAAAAAGAAAAAAATTCCGAAAGTTAAACTGGAAACTTTTTATTAGTATTTCATTTGATGGAATGTAATACTTAGATTTTAATGAGATCAAAACAAAGTTATTTTCAATTGGATTTATGTGAATAAAAATAATCAAAAATTCCAATGTGTACTATTTCGTGGTAAACTCACATTGATTCATCAGCTATTGTTAAGTTATAAACACCAAAAACTTGACCCTGTGGATTACACACTGCAGGTGGACCGTTTCCAGACATTCGTGCCGTTCCAACTGGATGATAAATAGTTGTGGCATTTTGAAAGGAGAAACCGACTGTA
>JAQOWM010000599.1:27500-134148 GCA_029041755.1 Resseliella maxima | reverse complement strand
AATCAAGTAAGAAAATCTTCGATAATTTTCTATTTAAATGGTATTTTCAATAAATAATAATTCCAATTAACGCAGAAATTGATATTTTATACTTTTATTATCGCTAGGACATTGTGATCAATTTTAAAAATGCCAGGCAATGTGTCTTATGTTCAATTTGGTTTTGATGTATCAAATGTCAGTGCACTGGATTCAATTTCCACACCAGAATTTAAAATTCATGGCATTCCATGGATGATAAAAATTGAAAAATTAAGACATGATGGTATAGATTTGCTCACCTGTTTCTTACATTGTGCAAATGAAAGCAAATTACCCAATTGGTCGTACGCAGCAACTGCTTCAATCAAATTGTTTAGATTCGATAAAAATGTGATTCCACATCAAATATATATGGTGCCACATGTTTTTGATTACAGAGGAATGGGATATTGTATCGTGAAACAACTATTTTTCAATTATCATGTGAAAAATGACAAAATTCAATTTGATATTAAAATTGAAATGGCCGATCCGAATGACGAAAACAAAAGTGAAATCATTTTTGAAAATATTGATAAAAGTTGCGACGAAGGTTGTAATACCAAAATACGGATGAATGTTACAAATATTGACAATTTGCAGATCGCCGTTCGATCACCACAAATAATATTACGCAATATGCCTTTTTATTTGACAGTGTTCAAAAATTTGGACCATCTTGGCATGAAATTACAGGCATTTACTGATTCAAACACATTTTCGTGCAAAGTTCATCTATCAGTCAAGTTGGCGCCTTTGAAAGGTGGAAAAAAACCAATTGAAAAATCTGATTCTGGACCATTAAAGGATATAAATTTGGTACACATTGATAAAATAATTTCGTTTGAGGATCTATTGCGATGTGAATATGTCAAAGACAATACGATTACCATGGAAGTTGAAATAAAAGCTGAAAAACCTAAAGGAATTGCCCAAATTGCTGGAAAACAAATAATGTCCAATTTATCCACTGGAACGAAACAATCAAAGTTCGAATGTTCGATTTGCATGGAGGATTTTGGAAACAAAGAAGCATCATCACCACCATGTGGTCATGTATTTTGTTCCACCTGCATTCGAGATGCGGTTATTCAACGAAAAAAATGCCCATTGTGCAATGAAACCGTTGCGGTGACAGAATTGAAACGAATTCATTTGCCATTGTAAGTTGTTGTACAAACAACTCTATTTATAATTGTATTAATTCAAAAATTCTTGGTTTTCTAGCGCTCAATAAGCAGAACTATACGTGATATCCAACCTATAAATGTTCATTTCACATAAATACAATGATGCTCACACCAATCAAAAGATAAATTCTTATTCAAAGCAAAAAATTCAAACAATGTCAAAGATTCATGAAAATCCATAAAAAACATAAATAAATAATTTTTAAAATTTGTCATTCATTTGATTTGTTCGTTATTTAAGATGATGCACAACAAATGCAATCATTTTTTTTGTTTGTTATTGATTTCATTTCTTATTCAGTCAATCAGTAACAGTGTATTTGATAAGTATTCGCCGAACAATCGTCGGTCTTACTGTCTTCCGCACATAAGCAACCGACTGTGGATGCTTGTATCAATAGTGTATAGAGAGCTAGCAAGCTGTCAATTGTCATTCTGTTTGTTTGTTTGTAAGCAGGTTCATCACATTTTGTTTAGATTTATTTTAAATTCATTGTTCCAAAGATGGATTTTCAAATTGAATGTTACAAAAAATTTCTAAGAATTGCGGACTAAATGCTACACTTTGATAAATTGAAATATCATGATTTTTGAGAGCGTACAATCGTGTGAATGATCTTTGCACATGAATGATCTTTGCACACTTTGAGCCAGTGCTTCATAAAAAGATATTTTCATGCAAAATTCATCAATGAAATTGATGTCTTTGAAAGATGGAATAAAACAAATTGAACAAAATGAAATTGAAAAAAAAAAAATCATCGTTTTCAATCTATGTTTATTTCATTATTTATGAGATTTTATGAGATTCTCGTGTAATCGCAGTGTTTCGTACATCCATTGCATGAACTCATAATCATAATTTAAAAAAAAAAAATGAAAACAATATTTAGTATGTTCCTTTTAGTATGTCTTCTGTTGAACTGCGCTGAAAATTAAAAAAAAAAAAAAAAAAATAAACAAAATCCAAGAAATAAACACGAATTTTCATTTTTATTTTGTTTTAATACATTTCATCATGATCATGTTTACTAGAAAGTTTCATGTTTTATTTATTTGAATGTCAACCATTCTAAATTTTGGTAATTATAAATTGTTTGTTTGTTTGTTTTTTTCTTTTCTGTTGATTTGTTTAGTGCTAAACGTTGCTTGACAAAAGTAATATGTGTTGTGTTTCGAATTGATTCCATGGAATCGAATTTATTGAATTTGATGCTTCGGTATGGTCAAAATTCAATTTCTTACTTACACACATTTCATTTGACTGAGCTGCTATTCTGTATTTTTGTCTATGTTGTTTAACTACATAATTCTTTATGTTTCGTATATTGCAACATTTGTTCGATTTGTTTTATTTCACGTGAATTTGAAAGTTGCAAAAAAAAAAAAAAAAAAAAATGCTTTTTGTTTTTTTCTTCGCTCATGTTTAAAATCGATACAAATGACATTTATATTTTTCAAAGACAATAAAATGCAATGACATTATATTTTATTTTTTATACATTTATGGTTTTCGATTTTTGACAAATGATTTTTTTTTTTATTATCAATTGACATATTAACAGTTGTGAAATTTGATCAACAACAACGAAAAAAAAAAAAAAAAAACAGAAATGATTCTTAAATGCCAATTGTTTCTTATTTAAAACCACTATATTCTTTGCACAGGGAAATTGAATATAAAAAATGTTTGTCGATTGTTCAAAATACTCTAGTTCAAATATGTTTCTTTAGTTTCGCTAAAAAAAAAAACGTTTATCGAAATAGTCAAAACATTTTTAATAAAAAAGACATCATGTCTATCGTGAAGATGTGCGATAGCATTTGGTGTTTTTTTTTTTTTTGTTTTATTCACAAAACCTGAGATGCCAAATTTTATATTTCGGTGAAATGTTTGTTTAGTTAAATCATTAAAATTCTTTGTTTCGATTGAGAGTTGTGCTTGTTTTTCATTTTTAAACAATTTCGCTGTAAATTTAAAAAAAAAAACACAATTTTTATTGTGCTTTATTAAAGCCAAACATTCAAAACGGAAGTTTTAGCCAAAATGTTTCTTTGAATTTTTGTTTAAAACATTTCTACAGAAATTTTCCGAACTTCGAGTTCCTTTTCTCTTCACTACTGACTTCACCTCTACTTATTCCTTCTTGATTTTTTTTTTCTCCAGATTTTATTCAGTTCAAATTTCTTCTAATTTTTTTGCGTTTTTTTTTTTTGTCTCAATTTTCATTCAGCTTCTAAGTGAACTCATTTCTTATTGAAATTGCATTAAAAATGAATTATTTTTCTGACGAATTTTCATTCAATTTACAAAGGCAGAAAAATCTTGAACAAAAAAAATAAAAAATAAAAAAAAAAACAACACTAAATCACTTTGTGTTTTCTGGTATTTTAACACAAAGAGCTTCATAATTATCTTGTTTACACTGAATTTCGATATGATACTGACTCTAACAATAGAAAAATTCGATAGTACATAAATCATATTTATATTGACAATGAATTATAAACTGTGTTAAAGCAGAATTTCGATTGCAACAAATATATGCGCGACTGAATAGAGTGTATATACAGAGTAAATGTTAGATAGAAATGTATTTTGCATGTTTATTCAGTACCACTAAATCAGTAGGAACATGAGTCACATGGTATATGACTGAAATGTTACTTCAATTTATGATTTTTATTTATGACTATGACTTAGCTTGTGATTAATTTGTATTTGTTGTTCATACAATTTGGTTTTTATTTAAAATTTATTATGATTATACAATTATCATTTCATACTTTTTCCATCATCATCAGTATTTTTACGTTATTTTACTTTTTATTCATTTCGTTTTTTTTTTTTTTTTTTTTTTGCAATGAAATCGAGTAGACAGAATGAAATGCAAGAGAAAAACATGTATTGAATGAAAAAAATTGTGAATTTTTTTTTTTTTTTTTTTTTTTAAATTTTTCATTAAAAAATGTCATAAAATTGATTTGTTTGTGATTGAAGTGCGGAATGTGAGCTACAGATGTGATTGATCCCTTGTTGTTTTTGTTTCTTTGTTGATTTGCTGGAAAATGTATGAAAAATTTCGTTATTTTAAATGGTTGTTTTCCGTCGAAAAAATTGTGTACATGTGTATGATTCATTGCATTTGGTGTAAACGAGGGTCTAAAAAGAAGGTAAAAATGTCTCGAAATCTCTAAAAAAAAAGTCTCCAATCGCTAAAAAGTCTCTTCATTCGATAGTCAAATCTTCGATTCATTCACTAAAATATTCACTCGATTCATTAATAAATCCTCTTTGGCACTCATTTAATCTCATTCTCTAACAACCAAATCATTCGATCACCTGTTCTAATTATTTTATTGGAGTTTTGTTTTTTTTTTCATTAAATATCTAATCGTTCAATTTTTAGGCCGATGCATCGGCGTTCGATTCCAAAAAAAAAAAAAAAAAAAAAAAACTTGTATGCTACAGTTAAATTTTCTTGTTTATTCAGTAAGTTTATGAGTTAGATAAATATTTTTTGTTGATTTTTCTTTTTTGTTGTTTTTTTTTCTCTTCTTTTACTTTATTTATAGATTTCCGTTGTGGAATTAGCTACGGTATATCCTATGAATAATGATGTAACACGCAATTTTGATCACGTTACAATGCTGTGTCGATGTGCTGTTTATGTTTGCATAATAACCGTTTATAATTTCTTCTTCTTTTTCTTCATTTTCCATTTTTTTTTTCTTTTTTTTCTCTTTAGTATTGATTACAATATTGGCCTAAATGATAATTTTCTATGCTAAATATAGTACGAAATCAATAAGCTTTAACAATTTAGACAAATGTTGTTGTTTTTGGTTTGCTTTGCTTTGGTTTTACGGAAATAATAAGGATAATAGTAGAAAAAGTGTTTTTCGTTTCGTTTGCTCATACTGACAATATTTACACGATTGCATTTCAAATGTAATTGATCAAATTAGCCTGCATTTATTTTATTTTTATCGATGACCTCATTCAATAACTCAATTTATAAATAAAAAAAAAAAAAAATTTTTCTGAACGTAAAATTTAATTTATCATGAACCTGGTTGATTTCTTTTTAAAACAAAAAAAAAACAAACAAATTGATTTATGAATCATTCACAGCATTTGATTGCATTGTGGTCCAGAATTGTTGCCTTAGATGGCTGAAATATGGTAATTAATGGCTCAAAACCAAAAAAAAAAAACAAAAAATTGAATGCGGCAATGGGACGGGCCCAGAAATTCTCTACTAAAATAGCATGTGTTTGTGTGTATGTCACAAATTGTGAAAATTGATTTATAATTCAGTCACAGCATAATCGCTAGGCGCAGGTAGGTTTTGTGTTTGCTCTGGTGGCGGAGGCAAAGGGGGTGATGATGGTGGTGGTGGTTGGGTTAATTGCGTCTGTTGTGTATTTGAATGCGTTGTGGTGGTTGTTATGGTGTTGATGGTTGTGCCATTTGTTGGATTTACAGCTGATGCTGTGGTTGATGGTAATGGTGGCTTGGTTAGGGCTGCTTTCGATTGATACAATGAATCAGCTATTTTTGGCGGTGGAATCGCTTTGCCAGTTGGCGGAAGATTTTTAAATGGTCTTTGCAGTGTGCTATTAATTTTTTTTTTTTATCCAGCGCAATGGAGAGGAAGGAACGATAACAATTAATTTGAATTTAAAGTAAATCTTGAGAAAAAACAAAGAAGAAAATATTTGAAAACAAAAAAAAAATGAAAATAATTAATAAAGTTTAAAAAAAAAGATAAAAATGAAGAAGACAAAAAGGAAAAATAGGATCAAAACCATAGGAAATTATGGAAAATTTTGAAAAAATCTCCAAATAAGGCAGAAAAATTCAAAATAACAAGGAAAGAAAAAAAACGAAAAAAAATATAAACAAAATTACAAAAAAATACAAAAAAAAATTTAAACAAAAAAAACCGAAAAATGACAAAAATATTTCAAAATTGCGAAGAAAGTTCCAAAAAAAATCGATATAATTTATTAATATAAAATCAGACAAAATTACCGTGTCATTGCCGGTTGATTTGGTGGCGGTGCTCCATTTAAGTTGCGTGGCGAAGTGGCATTATTTGGATCATTACCATTGCTGATTGAATGTTCTTTTGGTATTTCTGGCAATGGGCAATTTAAAATTGATGGTTTTTGTGATGCTTGATTTTGTTGTTGTCCATTTGGAATGCCTGGCCGTGGTCCAAAATTTCTTGGATCAAATTTTCCACCTTGACGCAATGTGGAATATTTAAAAATTTGCTGTTTATCACGATCCATTGGGCCATCAATGAAATTAGCATTTGGATTTTGTTCAATATGATCACGCATTTGACTTTGTGGTGGACGTCGTAATGTTGCTGCACCAGACATAATTGCCGCCGCATTATTTTGTGAATAAATGGCCGATTGTTGTTGATGCATTTGTGATTGTGGTGGCATTTGCTGTTGGCTATTTGGTGGCGATCGATGCATTTGCGGTTGCAATGAATAATGATTTTGAATTTGTTGCTGATGATAAAGAACATTTTGTGGTAATGCGGCCATCATTTGTTGATTATAAATATTATGTGATAATTGATCATTTGGTGCATTTTGTCGTGGACGATCTTGCATTTGTGGCGGTGGTTGTGTTTGTGAAATAACATATTGAGGTTGCGTTTGGTATGTTGGTTGAGTTTGGCCATATTGTGACATTTGAGCGGCCATTTGTTGATGATGATAAGCCGGTTGTTGAACATTCCCTTGTTGTTGCATCGCATATTGTCTAGCATCTGTGCACACTGTTGATTTTCAGTAATAATCATTAGCTTCTAAAGTTTTACATTGCTTGCTTAATGTGGCGTATTTACCATTATTTGGTCCTTTTTATTCACCACACATACATTCACAAAAATAAATTTAGTTTTTTTTTATTTTATTTTTTTTAAATATAAACGCATTAACCAAAAAGGTGTGATTTTTTTTTTTTTTTTTTTTGGGATTTGTGTTAAATATATAGAGAGTAAGAATGAGAATGAAAATACAAACAACAATGACACAAGAAAGAAAAAAACGAAATCCAGAAGGAAAATCGAGAAAATAGAAACATCAAAGAAAAGAAAAGAACATTTTTGTTATTAATAAATGAGACGCAAAAGGCGCTAGGGTGTTTGGGTTGATTTTGTGTTTTTTTTTTTTTTTTTTTTTTCGTTTTTGAACTAAAGTGAAACTGAAAACTCAATCGTAGCCAATTTATGTCTATGTGAATAAGTGAGTGTTTATTATTGAATTTAATTAACTCACCGTGCTGCTTGTTGGCGCCATGATGTTGAGGACTCATATGAGACGGTGGCATACGGCCCATTGTCATTGTATGCGAACCAAGTTGTCGCATATTTTGATTTTGTTGTTGCTGTTGTTGTTGTTGTTGCTGTTGATATTGTGCAGCCATCATCATTTCATGCTTATTTCGATTTGGATGTTGTAATGTATGCGAACCACTTATAACTGGAGGCCTGTAAATTATAAAATTAATTCAATTCAATTGAATTTGATTTGGAAAAGTTTTTTTTCTTGTTGTTGTTGTTGTTATCATCACATACCCATTGTGCATATTTCTCGGGAGAGTTCGTGTCGCAATATGACTGTTATTGTGATTTGCTTGTTGTTGTTGTGGTTGTTGTTGTTGCTGCTGCTGTTGTTGGGGATGCATTTGAGCGGCTGCTTGCTGATGATGTGATGCATAAGATGCTTCATCAACTTGTGAATAATCAATGCGCTTTCTTATATAAATCCACGTATGTGAATCAACCCAAACCATTATTGTTAAAAAAATTGCAGCCGTAAAACTGGCGACAAGCATCAACAATAAACCAAATAATCCACCCTCGCATAAGCCTCGGGTCGCTTTTAAATAGCTTACATGAAATGCACTACAATCAACTAGGGCAGTTAATTCAGTTAAAAGTCGTTCACTGTAATTTAAATCAGCAGTCACAGCACTCAATTTTGGTGATAAACCATTATTCTTAAATAACACCAACGATATTCTAGTTTCATGGATGACAAAATGAAAATGAAATATACAATCAATTTTGTGTGAGTAGTTTAAATGCAAATTTCTGTAGTTTTTGAACAAAACAACAGTTTTCAAGTGGAAATTTGTTGAATTTTAAATTGAAATTTCAGAATACAAGATTTCTATGTAGGAAATTCAAGATTTGTTTTGTTCTCGAAGAAATTCTAGAGATCAACAAAGAATTTTCATTGAATAATTTGTGAATTTCATGTATAAATATTTGGTTAAAAAAAAGGACGAAAAATATGAAAGATAAAACATTCTCACCTTGAAACGATATTCATTGCGGATCGAGCATTATTTATGGCATTTTGTGATTCGCGTAATCGAAGCTACAAAACAAAATTGAAACATTGTTGAAATTAGATATTTAGGGGGGGATATGTGTGAGCTCAATGTCATAATATGTTTTACCGTAAATGGATTTGAGCGACCGTTTTCACATTGTGTGTAATAAAGTAAGACTTCGGTTGGTAAATCGGTAGGTGCTTGTGATACAAGATAACCAGCTGGATCCATACAAAGATCACCAACAGCAACTGAACTTGATAAATATAAGCCAGACATTATCCAAGAACCCGTTACGGCCAGTAAACCGCATACACTAAACACAATCAGAGCGCTGAAAAGGCAGAGAGAATGATATTGTTTGTTGAATGAAGAGAAAATTTTGGCATAAAAAATTACAAGAAAAATTACGTTAAATCCATCTATAAATGCAAATGCAAACAAGATAATGCTTACCATCGAGAATGTCTAGCAACCCCTACAAGTAAAATAGCGCATAAAACCAGTAGCATAGCTAAAATACCAACAGTGCCGGGCCATCGAATCAATTCAAATTTATCTCCAACCTACAAATGTATTAAATGAAAATGAAAAGTGAACAAAATCAATCGATAAAACCGAAAATTTATGTATATGACTTTACTTAAAAGGTATGACTTACTTATTTTTTTTTTACCAAAAATTTGTTTTACAACTTACCGATAAAAATGTGGAGATTTTGACTTGCATTAGTGGTCGTCGTATATCAGCAGCCGCACTTTTAGCTGTTGTTACATTCCCTTGTACCGTATTCAATGATAAAATGAGTTGAGAGAGTGCGGTTTGATTTGATGCTGGCTCATCAAAAATGTCATTCAATTCGATCAGCTGTGGTCGAATTTTATTTGCTAACGTGCTTTCGAGTATTGTGGTTTGATTTCGTACCGATGTTATTATTTTATCCACATTTCGGCCAGCCGTTAAAACATCCAACAAACCATTATGCAAATCATCGTTACCATATAGTCCTATTTTTTATTTATTTTCGTGAAAGAGTGTAAGTGTCAGGTGTGTGTGTGTGTGTGTGTACGTGAGCAATGAGCATGAATATATAAGTTTTGGGGAAATGGGAATGTTTTTATATAAATAAAGAGAAATTGTCATTAAAAATTCATTGAATTGCACTTGATTAAATTGAATGAAAACTTCAGCTACTGAAGTTTGTTACAACTCGTCTCATATTCGTTTAGAATGTAATAAATAAACGAGTGAGTTTGTTGTTTCACAGTGAAAATGGATGGTGTGTTTATATCCAACGTTAGAACAGTCATCGCATTAGGGAGATAATGAAAGAGATACAGAGAAAGAGAGATCGAAAGAGGCAGTGAGAGATAAAAAGAGAGAGAGAGAGAGAGAGAGAGAGAGAGTGTGTTTCAATGTATTAAAGGAAGAGTGTCGACTTATCATTGTCGAGTCGACTATTGTGTCGTCTCATTTTTCATGCCTTTAGTCGAAATGTTGTTGATTTAATATAATGCTTGCTTATTCAACTACAAATCCCATTCGATGGAATGCGCTATTCGCATATGTGTTTTACATTTTAAATGATAATCCACAATGGTAATGGATACCGTACACATTGGTTTTGCATTTCGTCCTATGCTATTTAAATGAAACTAAAGTAAATAGGGACAAACACATTGAAAGGTGTGTTTTATTATTTTTTACAACGCAATGCTTCAAAAAATACCGATTTATTAGACACAACGAATGCGATGCACTGTTATTTATTATAATATTAGGCAGAAAAAGTGATGAAGAGAAAAAAAAACAGTAGATTGAGGTACGAGACTGAATGAGAAAGCAAAATTCAGACATAAATTGGAAGTGTGGGATAGCAAGAGAGTGAAGGCGAGATTAAAAGAGAGACATGTAGAGATAGAAGAGAGAGAGAGAGAGAGAGAGGCGTCAACTATCTCTTGACTAAAAACCATTATGATGTCTGAATACATTAAAATGTGAATCAATAGAGGATTGGCCACACCAACAAAAATAAAAAACAACAACATAGTTTACCACATTTGTGCTTCAACTATCAACAACATTTTCCATTTTTATGTTTTCTCTTTGAAAGGCTTTTGGTGGTTCGGTCCAATTTCCTTCTTTTTAATTTTCCATGAATCAGCAGAAAATGTAAAGCCGGGCTCGTGTTCAAATAACTTTGGCGATTAGTTAACATTTTATTGTCATTATGTGAAAATGGAAATTTGCCAAAAAACCCCAAAATGAATAACAATGCAAAAATGTTGGGGAAAATATAATACGTATTTGATATGAATGGAAAATTGGTAGAGACAAGGTGTTTAATAAAAGAGAAAAATAGAACGCACAAACGAAAGAACGAACGAACGAACAAAAAAAAAAAAAAAAAAAATTAACACTTGCCTAAACCAATGGCAGCACAACAAAGTACCGTCACCACTGAGAGTGTCACTTTCAAGCTGGTTATCGAGTGTTGTGTTCGCGGTTTTCGATCGCAGCATCGTGTCAATAAGTACAATAATAGTCCAAACAATGAAAGGATCAGCAGTGCAGCCGGTGCAGAACCGAGAATTCCCAAACTCTGAAAAAAGAAAACAATCAATAAAATTTGTAAAGAGAAAATGCAAAAAAATATGGTAAAAAATGGTCACTGAGTTTTCACGTTACACAAAGAACAAAAGGGACTAAATAGACAAATTGAAAAAAAAAAAAAAAAACAAAATATTTGATAGTGAGCATCACGAGACAGAGAGAGTGGAAGAGAGGCAGAGAGGGAGAGAGGAAGAGATAGAGAAGGAGAGAGAGAAAGAGGGAGAGAGAGAGTGAAATAGAGCGAAAGAAAGAAATGACTAGATAAAAAAAGGAGAGAAAAGGAATGGGGGAGCGAGAGAGATTGAGCAATTGAGAAAGTATAAAAAACGGAGCCATTTTTCATTTTTGCATTTGAGACGCGATTATTCATTCATATTGTCTATTCTATTTGCAATGGTAAAATAAAGTACTTGACGTCCTATTTATGCTTCCACATTCTATTCAAACTAATAGCAAACATATAGACAAAATAGAGAAGACGATGACTGTGATGATGATGATGATGATGATGATGATGATGATGAGTTCACCACAATCCCGAAAACGAATATTTTAATCGCTCTTTTATTCGAGATGTTTATTTTTTCTTCTCATATCACTCATTGCCATACTCTTTCTACGCCAATATTCTTCATATTTTTCCAGCAAACTTTTGTATGCTGTATTTCGTAGTTTCTTCTTCTTCTTTTTTATTCTCAACTTATCTTCGTCTGTACTTGTTTTTCTTGGTTTTTTCGAAAATATTTGCATAAATTATGCTCGTTTTGAAATGCGAAACATTATGAAGAGGGGAAAAGATTAAAAGCGAAATTGAGAGAGAGAGAGAGAGAAAGAGAGAAAGACAGAGAGAGAAAGAGAGAGAAAGTCAGACATAGAGAGAGAGCAAAATAGAAAGAGTGTGAGAGAGAGAGAGAAAGAATGGAAGGGAGGTAAAAAAAAGATGCCACTTACCTCAAGATAAACTTCATCAGTTGGCCGAAATGTATTGTTGGTCCGATGAAATGTAATATTGTAATGTGGCAATGAATGCAATATCTTTGCAATCATCGGCACAACATATTGATCGTCATTGATGCCGTTCATTGCCATCGAAACAATTTCAATAAATCTAAAATTCGATTCAATAAAATGCTATTCACACTTTATCACGTACACGAACATTCACCAAAATGGAATCTATTTTTGTTTTTTCTTCTTTTATTCCCCCCCGTTCAATATTTATAATAAATATCACTGCGGGGCATTGAAAATAAAAAAATAAATAAAAAGAAAAAAAAAGTCTTTTTGATACGCAAATCAAATATTATTTCGTTGCATTCAAATAAACAATGAATATTTTTCGTTTTCTTTATAAACACATGAATATGATTGAAATAGAGTTGAATTGAAACTAAATTCTATGCACTTGTCTATCTCGTATCGTTTTTAGTTTGCATATCGCGCATAGAGTAAAAACCGGACATCGAACTCTTGTGTATTTTGGCTTTGTTTCGTACGTGTTCCCGTTTAACCACAATGGAGTACGGATGGCATAATGAAAACTACACTCTCGACACACGTCAACACATCAGTAATACCGAATTTAATATTTTGCAGTCACATCCGAACTGAATATATTTGAGCTCAATAAACTGCAATGAAAAGATGATAACTAACAATTGATAACAATTTCAATTCAATGTCTTATTTTCACTGCATTCAAATTGATTGATGTAACTTTTAAGAGAAAAAAAACTTCTTTTCTTTTTTTTTTTTTTTTTTTTGCTACAGTAAGGGTGTGACCGTATTCTGTGCGCTATTCACATCCGTACACAACTGCGAATGACGACCGAACCATTTTTATGATTGGGAATATGGAATCGAGTTTGTATACTATGAAATGATTGTATTGGTTTATACATGTGTGCGTAATGTACGCGTTCCCTTCTCCGAGGGTGCCATAGCACCATACACGGGCGATTAACTGTAACAGTGTATCGATGCTGAATTTATATTTGTTGTTGTACAATTCCTCATGCGACGATTCCCGTTTGCATTTGTTGTTGCAATTCTAATTTATTTTGTCGACGATGCGCATGTGCATGCGTCATTCTTCCGACAAGATTTTACACGCTGATAATATAGGAAACGCTGAATCAGGACACAATGTTTTTGTTCCGTATTTTATGACATGAACTAGAATGAAAGTGACAGTTGTCCTGGCAATCATACAAATCAAATTCAGCACAAGTTTTTTTTTTATTAGCAGCCGATATCGCTTCAATAGATTTTGAGCCGGCGGCAATTTTGAACACAACCTACAAATTGAGATAATCTAGCGGTTTGACTTTCTTTGTCTTTGTTTAGACATTTTCTTGTTTTTCTCATTTCTTAAAGGCAGTTTATTTTACTTTTTTTAACCATCATTTTCGTTTCTTTTGTTTGTTTTTCATCATTTTGTTCATTTATTTTCTCAAATTTATTGTTTTTTCAATTTTCTTTTCTTTTTTCTTCTTTTTTTTTCTTTTTTCTTCTTTTTTCACCCTTTTGGTTTTTTTTATTAATTTTCTTCCGTTTTTTTTTTGTTTTTTATTTTTTTTTTTTTTTTTTTTTCTTCTATGTATTCCTTCTTTCTTCTTTTTTCTTTTTTCTTCTTTTTTTCCTTTGTTCTTCATATAATTGTTCATTTTGTTCTTTATCTTCTACTACAGATGTTCATTCTGGCAGAAGAAGTCGTCTCATCCTTTGCTTTTCATTGCAACCTGTAAAAACAAAGTGTTGTTCGAAATGAAAATGCATCAGTTTAAATTTTCATGAAATTTTATTCGTTTTTTTTTTTTTTTTTCTTTCCCTTTTCAGTTGTGGTTTATTTTTCTTTTTTATTGTAAATGTAATGGGTTTTATTTTTGTTTTTCTTATAAGAAATTATACTTCTATTGTATTAATGGTTTTTCACTTTGATTGGCGACTTATTGACGACACGATACAATTTAATTAAAATTGCAATTGATCTTTCACATAAATTCTGTTCTAAATAAAAAAAAAACAAAACAAAACAAAGTTCAATTCAGTGCTCGTCGATTCAAACGATTGCTAATTTGTGTTAATTAGTTTTTCTGCTAACATGTTAATTAATTGCATTCCATGAAACATCGTATAAATGAGTAAAAAGCATTGTTAAAAAAAAAAAAAATGAAATTTATTATTCAATTTGAAATCAATGGAATTTCAAATTAATAAAACGAACAAAATCGAATTTTGTTCGATGTTAAAATTCATTTCTATTCGTTAGCCATATTTATTTAATCTATTTAAGATATTTTTTTTTTTTTTTTTTCGTGAATTGATTAAAATCGACTTGAGACCACTAAACTAAATCGAAATTTGCCTAAAATCAATGACATAAAGCACCAATTGGAAACGTTTCAATTTGACTATATAAAAAAACACATTCAACGAATTTTTTCTAAAAAAAAAAAAAAAAATTCTTCTCAGAATTTCATTTCGATCTTCAATTTTTGACCAATTTTAAACAAACAAAAGACAGATTTTTGAAATTGAATCCGATTAGATTCAGGTAACTTGAAATTATGACTTGAGAGTTTTTCAAATTTAAAAAGAAAAAAAAAGAAATTCATTTTTAATGAAAAACTCCATTGCATAATATTTTTGTTTGAATCAATTTTTTCGGAATCAATATTTTCCACATTGATCAATTTTTCAAACGAAATTCTTGTTAAATCAAAATCAATATGCAAAATTAGTTGAATCAAAAAATGTTTAAAAACAATTGATCGTTTTGATATTTATTTATATCCCTTACTTCTTAATACATTGATTTTTATTCTTTATGCTGTTTTTTGTTATTTTTGTTTTCAATTTCACTTTATTTCTCATTGTTGATTACAATTTTTTTGTTTTGTTTTTTTGTTTTTTTTTTTTGGTTATTTTTTCTTTCAATTTTAATTGTTTTTCCTTGAAATAACATTCACAAATTTGCTGGTATTATTCTTCATTAATGTCGATAATAATGTTTATACAAAGACCATAAATGTTGGTTGCTGGTTAATTTAATGTAGAATTTTAATTTTTTTTTTTTTTTTTTTTCTTTTTTGCTGCGATTTTTCTTCTTTTTTTTTCATGTTAATTCATATTATTCGTATTAATTCTTAATAAAAATTATGTTTAAGACGATATATTCAAGAATCATCAGCTATTGCAGTCGTCAATGATGAGATACTTGTTGGTTTATTCTTCTTTTCTTTCTTCTTCATTGTTTTCCTTATGTTTTGTTCGGAATCAAATTGAATGAAAAAATTTGTTGAGTGATCGAGTAAGAGAAAAAACGATTATTCATCCATTTGACCTGTGAGATGCTTTGTTTTATTTTTTTTTTTAAAAAAGGAAATTAGTATAAAAATGAATTGAAAACAAACATTTGGACTCGGTTTACAGTCCATCGTTGCTGTTTATGTGTGTTTTTTCTCTTCATTTCGCTTTTTGTTTTTTTTTTTCTTCTTGCTCTAAAAAAAGCTTTTTTTTTTATCAAAAACAAAAACAAAAACGAAACTAATCAACCGCAAATACTCGCAAAATAAACTCGACTAAATTATTTATCACGTGTTTTAAATTTTTCTTTTTAAATAACAAGAGAATTGAATGGGTATTGATTGAATGACTGAAATCCATTTCGAGTGTAATTTTACTCGATTAATTCGGAATAAAATGCCGAATTTTACTTTTGATTCAAAATGTATTACATTCGCTCAACAGCGCCATGATGATTGCTAATTAAATTCATCGTTTAATTTCCCTCAATTAATCGAAACATATCTCCTTCACCCTGGTGAATCCCCATATCCATTATATTTTCCTTTTTGTTTTCATTTTTTCTCTTTGTTTTCATCTCACATTTTTCTCTTGAACATTTGTTACTAAATTGTACACTTAAAATCGAACGAGAAACAAATTATATACCCTTACAAATAGATTGTTTTTCATTTATTTTATGCAGATTAATTCTTTGAAGAGAGAATAAAAAAAAAAAAAAAAAAAATAATCAAACGAAATTAAAACATGAAAGACAAATTACAAAATCAGATTTATATATTACAATAAGATTTTAGTTAAAATATTTTCATTTTATATCGATTGAAATTGTGTATGTTTGTGTTGTTGTGTGTACAAAAAAAAAAAAGCGCAGATCAGTGAGTGTTTTTTGTTTATTTGCATGCGGCACAGCACATTCACATTTATAATCAAAATGGTTTAAAATTCGTTTTATCGTTAAAATGAAATAATGTGCCGAATTTATGGCGTATTTCAAAAATGAGAAAATAAGGACAAGGCTTATCGATTATGAGGAAATGCTATGTCAACGAAAAATTCTTTCAGTGGCGCGAATAAAAACGCAACTGTTTAAATATTCTTAAAAAATTCATGAATTTTTTTTTTTTTTTTTTTTTTTTGCAAATTGAAATGATCGAATGAAGAGTTGAACAAATGATAAAAATTGTCTACAACATGAATATATCGAATTGAGTTGAATAAATTGGTTTTGATACGATTGGAGGAAATTGAAATGATTCAATAAATTGAAATGTTAAAGAAATTGAAATGTTAAAGAAATTGAAATCGATGTTGAGGGGGGGAGGGGGGGGGGTTTATGTGTAACAATTGAAAGGATTGAAGCGATTGAAAATGGTCAACTTATGTGCACACAATTGTGTGTCTTGTCAAAAGCATTTTACAGTCTGTGGCATTAAACATACATTGCATTTTCATTTTGAGTATGGATTTGTGTGGCAAATGGAGAAAATGATTTTGATGATTGGCATCAAAATGTATATTGCTAATAATTCGTGTTTTTTTTTGTTTGTACAATGTTACCGGTTTGCAAGGCTTTTGTATAAAAACCAAAAGAAACGGATGAAATAAAATCACTTAACATTTCGTTTACCACCATTCGAGAAAATTCGTGGATTGTCTGCATCAATTTTTTTTTTTTCTATTTATTTTTCCATTCTCAATTTTATTTTTTCATTCTCATATGTTATTATCATTCATTTATATGTTTATTCTTTCCATGTTCATCATCAATATTGTGACATTTCGTTGATTTCAATAAATTTTTACATTTTCTATTTTGAAAAAGGTTCCATTTTTAAATCGGTTCTTTTTATTGATTACATTCTGATTCGGTATTTATTTTTTTTCTTTTTTTATTCTCAGTGTTTGTGTGTTTGTGTGTGTGTAGTTTTGCGGTAATTTTTCCATTTTGATCTCTCTTCTAATCTGCACGTTTAAAATATGTTGTTTTCACAGGCACACATATGACACATTCACACACACTTATTTTAGCCACTTGGACCATTACTCTTTCTCTTCACAATTTTACTCACATTTAAACTTAAGCGTTACTCATTACATTGTATTGTAATTGGCTAATTCTTAGTTCTTACAAATTTAATTTCTACTGTTTTAAACCAAAGCCGTTACTGATTTATTTTGATAGAAATATGTATCACTGTATTTATATACGAATATTTTTTTCTGTTTTTTTTTTTTGTTTTTTTTTTTCATTTTTCTTAGTTTTTCCATTCCGTTTAAAAGTTAGTGAGTTTTTTTTTTTGCTTCTTTTGTTTGCTTGTATTTTTTTTTTTTTTTTATTCCAAATCAATTCGTCATGTCCATCATTCACACATGTTCGTGTGTTCGTCAAAAAAAAAAAAAAAAAAAAAATTCAAATCGATACTTTTGATCTGTCTAAGAAACTCATTAGTATTATCGTCACATCTCCATACATTTGATTCCAGCGTCCGATTCATTTTAGCAATTCAATTGGTATTCATAGACTAAATACAGCGCAACTATGGAATGAAATGAAACTAATCGCCAGGATGTTCGGGGCAGCTACGATTCACATCAAACCATTGATCTATGCATCTGAAATTATTGAGAAAAAAAAAAAAGAATTGCGAGAAATTAATTTCCAGTAATGAATTGGATTACATTTTAAATATAAAAATTGGAAAACGGTGGAGAAAAGAGGGCAAGAGAAGTAGGCAGGAAAAGTAGCGCAAAAAATTGAAAAAATTGAAAATACTCAGAAAAATGGAATTGAACAAAAAACTGATTGCGTACTGCATATTTCGATTAAACTTTTTTTTAAACAATTATAAAAAATGCAAGAGAAATTATAAAAATTAATGGGAAATGTAAAAGTAAATATGAAATGATGAAAAATATTAAAAATGTTGCATAACTGGGACAAATGTATGAAAAAATTTATAATAAAACATAATTGAAATTTAATGAGAAACAAAAATTCAAATAAGGTTCATTATGTTAATTAAGATGCAATGAGATTTTAAAATGAATATTTCGAATCAATAAAATTGTACATTTTCAAGTGGATGAAAATTGTTGTGTTTTTTTCTTTTTTTTCTCTCTCTCTCTCTCGCTCTCTCTCTCTCTCCCTCGCTCTCTCTCTCTTTCTCTTTCTCTCTCTCTCTCTTCTCTCTCTCTCTCTCTCTCTTTCTCTCTTTCTCTCTTTCTTTTGCTCGTTGCATTTTCATAATATTTTCTATATTTGCGGTATTTACACAATTAATTTGCAATTATTTACATTAAAACTTTGTTGCAAATTACGAAGCAACCATTTTACATTGGTAGGTAAATTGAATAATAGCTGTCAAATGAAAATTATGTTTTGCACCTAAAGTGCTTGCAAATATATGTACATTTACTGTGTGCGATGAATATGAAAATGAAAATGGAACAAATTAAATCAGGAATGTATTCGCTGAACTGAATTTCAAGTAAATGTATGTTTTAGTTAAATTGAAAATGCTTTGGCAAATTAGTAAGCATGTGTGCGAGGATGGACGGTGTATTGTGTTGGTGGTTGTTGGTTGGTTGGTTGGTTTGATTTGGTTTGGGATGGGAGATGCCACAGAGACGAATAATCAATCACAGGTGTTGAAACATTTTCAAGAGTGGTATTAACAATTAAATTATGTATGCATTGCTCATGAGGCCATAAATTCAACTGAGAACGAGTTGGCGATAACGAGAAAAAGGAAGAGAAAGAGGAATGGATAATGGGAATGAGTTCGAAACTGAAAAAAAGAACAAGAGCGAGTGAGAGTGGAAGAGTAAGAGTAAAAGAGTCAGAGAAATGAAAGAGTACGAGAGTTACTGAGCAATAGAATGACTGGGCAAGAGAGTGAGACCGCGAGAATAGGCGAGAGAACTTGCGAATGGCAAAATGCTATCATGAATAAGGTCAATGTGTTTAAACCAGAATCCAAATAGAACATAAATCAATTACTTTAAACCGCAATGTTACTTACCCTTTGTGATAAATACATAAACATGGCAACCTTGCAATTACATCACCGGCATTCAAATCTTCTAAACATATTACACATTCTCCCTTGGCATCTGTTAAAACGTCCTCTGAAAAATGAAAGCGCAAACCAATTATTATCGTATAATAATTTACAAATATAAATTCCACATTTGAAAATTGACCGCAAACCGCAAATCGCAAATTTTCGATTGAAATTCAATTCGAAATATATTGTCGAATTTTTCCAATGGAATTTTAACTAACTTACCGTTGTACGATAAACGAGGTTTTGTTAGGCACATTACTAAATGACATTCTATATCGTCGGGCAGCACAAATTTACTGCAAACTGGACATTTAATACCTGAAATTAACAAAAAAAAAAAAAAAAAAAAACGGAAACCCATGAGAAACCATTAAATTACAGAGTAACGATAAAGTAATAAATTTTAATTGGAAAACAGTTCAAAAGGAAATTTTTGAGGAGAATTTTTCTTTTTTCATTGTGAAAATGGGGCTGGATCGTTTATGGCATGGCAACCGAGCACATGATATTGCTAAGAGTGTATGTTTGAAGGCATTTTCAATATAAACCTTTTTCCACTCGGCACACGATTTGTCTTGAACATGAAAAACATGAAAATACATGGTTAACAACTCACTGTTCACTGGAAAACGATAATATATATCAATAATGTGGCACAAGAGAAAACTGTGCGCCGAGTCATTCATCTTGTAATGGATGCCATCATACGGCAAATAAATATTTATTCACACATTTAACATTGATGGTAAAATGGTTCTACTTGAGAATGATGGAAACATTCAAATGCCTATTATTTTCAGACCAAGCACTTGATTTATGTATGAAACGCGTGTTTAACGAATTTGATAGAAAATCAAAGTATACCATTTCATTGGCACGAACTTCAATGCCAATTGGACCTATGAAATTCCATACATTTCTCACCGATCGATTCATCAAAGTATTTCAGTGAAATGGAAACACCTGCCGCTCATTATTTTTTGATATTTTAATAAATATCATTATTTAAGAAAATGTGTCACTAAAAATGAACGCTAATTGCTAACATATGAAAATGATACTGATTACTATTCAAGGACTGTTTTCTTTGAATAAAGTTTTAGGTTTTTACATTTCTCAAGGAAATTCTTCTTATAAGTAAGCATACTTTGCTTTCCATTTGCTTCGTTTTTCGACTTTTTCTTCTTTCAAAGACTTAAATCAAAAAATTTCAGTCTAAAATTCGTTCCATATTCAACTTTACTTCTCTTCCATTTTGATATCGTTCATTTTGTTTTCTAAGTATCAAGACATAAAGCTGATTTTATCAATCGAAAAGTTGAAAAATTAATCAGAGCATTTTTTTCAAAGAAATTCCGAGAGCATTTTTATACAAATGGCAACAAAAAAAATACTTTTGTAAATATCCTGAAGTTGTTTGCATTTATTCAAAATGTTTGTTCCGATCGCGTATCGCACAATTTTGTGTGCTTTTCTTGCCGAGAAATATGTATATATTTTCTATTGCCAAATATTTATTACTTTCATTGCATATTTGGCTTTGTTATTTTTTGCGAGTTTTCCGCATTGTAAACATTGTGGGTGTGTGATTTTCATTTGTTTATTTGTTCGTCGTTGTTACATTTAGATTTTTATCCGTAAAGTTATGAAATTACCAACATTTTCACATCGATTTACCATTTATATATATATAACCCCTATATATGACCTTTGAAAATGTACCAATTATTGAAAATTGTCACAATGGAAGACAAGTGGCGTATTTATCAATACAACCAAATAGCAATCGATCATTGTTAAAGCATCCAATGTTACATGTAGTTTTTTTTTTTTCTTCTCTCTTACGTATGTATTTTCTATAGACATTTTTCTCGGCGCTATTTTTTCATTCGTTGGTTTTTCGCTTGATTTCATTCGAGGCATTTCGATTTATCGACATATTTATTCAATATTTCAATTCCCGAATGACGCACACATTCTTTAACACTATGTAGAAATCATTCACATACAAAGTAGCACGTTTTAATGTTAAATATTCCATAAAACAAGAAAAAAAAGGAAAAAAAAGAAAAAAACAAAAAAAAGGAAAAGAAAAAGAAAAATTCCATTAAGGTTAAAAGACATGACAGACGACGCCATTTATTTTCATGATTTTATATTATTTCTTCAGTCAGACATGTGCTTAATGCATGACATTTAACTCAACATACAATGACGTCATAATTCGTGATTGTACGTCATTAATTTCAATTTACCGCGACAATTTACCATTTTCTTTTCTCTCGTCACTTTACATTTCTTCATGTCTCTTCACTGTGTGCTTTTTGGCACTTCACGTTTTCACTCATGTTGATCTCATTGGTTGTAATCAAGTTATTTGGACATATATAATTCTGTTTGCAATTACAATTACAATGTATATAAAACAGTATGTATGTGACGCATTCAAAACACATTGGCCGAAATTTGTTGTGTTGCGGCACATAACAGAACACACACTTTCTTTTCATTAACGTGTTGGCGTTTTGTTTGCCCTATTGGCCAATTAGCTGAGTTTTTGCTAAGCACAAATTACGTGCGATGGAATTATGTAGAAAAAACTGCTCGAATTATTCATCATTCGCGGAAAAAAAAAAAAATTGTGGTCGCAAATTTGCGTGAAATATACGGTCAAGCCCAATGAACAAATAAAGTGCGTTGAGTCACTTTCGGTCAATCCAATTAAACATTGAATCCTTCCAAATTGGATCCAAGTAACAATAACAAATTAACTGGCGGAAGTTTTTTGTTTTTGCCCTTTTTTCATTTCTTCTTTTTGCTTTTTTTGTTTTTGTCATTTTTGTCTAATTTTTTTGGCTTTTTTCCATTTTTTCCCCTTTCATTACGATGAATTTTTAATCCAAATGTACCAAAAGTATCAAGCCATTGTACCAAATGGATTAAAACAAATGTTCCAATTGTCAACCCAAAATGGTTGTTTTCCCCCTCAGAAATGGAATTTGAATGCGACGAGTCGAGAAAAAAAAAATCGATTTGAAAAAGCATGTGAAAAGAAAAAAAAAAAAAAACTTCATCCAACCTTGAACTTGGTATTCAGGCAACACAAATATTCCAAACACTTCATGCATTGTTAATGAGTTTGTTTGAAAGCCGAAAACCAATAATTTTGCTTTCAATTTCGGGCGAATTATTGGAATAATGGTTTGAGGGGGAATAGGCACAAAATCATTGTGACAATTTAAAAACCATCAATTTGTTGTTGTTTTTTTTTACATTCCTATTCATTAGTACAGTCTCAATCGATAGAGTTCGAAATGCGACACTCTGTCCTGGGTCAATAATAATTCAATCATCAAATTGGCTTTTTGCGCGAAATGATTTATTTTAATTTAATACCGTTCGTATTAATGGTAGTGTGTCGTTGACCTAGCACGATCTGCTGTTTTTTTTTTTTTTCTTTCTCCTCACTTCTATTTATCAAAATGGAATGTGACTTGAATACTCAATTTGAGCATTTAGTTTAACACATCACAAAAAGAAAAAAAAAAATACTCATACAATTTTGTATCCAATTTGAATCGTAAAGTGAAAGAGAAAACACGACAAGTCAAAGAGATAAAAAAAAGAGAGAATAACAAACAAAAAGCGTAAATAATGATTTATGGTTGCCAAAAATTACCAGACCGTAATCATTTTTACTTCATGTTTTTTCCTTTTTTATTTTGTTCAATCGACATTTTATTGCGAATCACTCATATTAGGGGCGACCATACAATGTTATCAATCGTGATGCGATTTATTTTTAGGTTTAAATTTCACACTCAAGTGCAAAGTAATTAATCGCACTCGGTTTAAATGGCGAGACGTGCACAAAATTGGGGTATCGTTTTTTTTTCGTTTTTTTTTTTTTTAAATTCGTGGTAACCATTTTGTCAAATTAGAATTGGTGATAATTTGATTTTACCATAACGCCTTCGACGAATTGGCGCTAAAGTTGATTGATGAGTGGTTTGATGATGTTCTGTTTCTGGCATACATGTTCCAACTACCGTTCCCATTATGTATCATACACACAACACCCACTGGTTTTAATTGCTTGACGAACTTTTTAATTGATTCACAAAAACTAAAATTGAAAAATCGATTGTTTCACAACAAATGTGTGCACATTATCAGTAATGCTTATTTTGGTGAGACTTGATTCCGTTTTTGGTTGAAAATTTCTTTATCGATACAAACTATTGACTGGCACGGAAAGAATACGAGAGTGAGTACAAAAGAAGAGTGAGAGAGAGAGAGAGATTGTAAGAGCAACGGAGCGTGTATCACAATACACAGGAAAATCAAGAAGAAGAAGAGCAAGAGATCTTGAGAGACAGAGAGAGAGAGAGACAGAGACACGAAGAGAGAGAGAGAGAGAGAGAGAGAGAGAAAGAGAGAGATAGAGAGCGAGAGAGAATACCGAATTAAATTCACAATGAGTAAATTCTCATTTCACCGTATCGCTTCCAATGGTTTTTCTCTGAGAAAATTCCAAACTAATTGGAAATGGTTGAAAATATCAGCTAAATTTGAAAATGTCATGTCGTTGAAATATAATCACATTTGGTTTTGTCGGTTTTTCATGACTTGAATGACGGAAAATCCATCGAAAATAAAATTGAGTGGAATTCGAAGAAGCGTAAAATTCCATATCCACCAATGTTCGCATGTTGGCATAAACAGTATGTGGTTATAAAATGGAATTTTCATTCGTTTGTTTCATTCTGTCGTTGGTTGTGCTCAATCAATCACAACGAAAAATAAATATCGCTGAATTGATGGGCGAATTTCCACAATATTCTCTGGTTTGTTAAGAATGATTCGATGGGAAGCCATTTTTGATTTGTTCGTTCGTATAATTTCCGATGCAAGAGTGGCATGTTATCGTTGCGTCAGACCAAAATCATACAAAAAGCTCAATGATTTTTCCTTTTGCTCCGTCTATAATAATGTTCGAAATGCATTTCAAAAACTTTTCGCCATCAAGTTTACATATACAAAATCAGAGAATGGAATATGTGGAACATATTTAGTGCTTGAACATTAATCTAATTTTATTGTTTAACGGGCGAGCGAGCGAGCATATATATATATATTAAGATTTTTTGGAATTTTCCGAACTCCGAAAAGAAAAATGTTCACTTCTGATCGAGCATTGCATTCAAGCAGAACATGTTATATCATAAAACTGAAACGGACACGCTTTGAATTTATGCAACAATTTGGCATTTGAAGAACTGATTTTTAAGTTTTGTTGCCCATTTTCAGTTTTCTTCCGGGAATGTTTGAAATATTTTTCTTTGATTATTATGTCTTCAGAATTTTGGCTCTGCAACATTTTCAGTGTCGGAAGAAAAACTTTTCGGAAAAGTTTTCTTCTTTTTCTTTTTTGCTTCTCCATTTTCTTTCCTCAACTGCAATCTATAAATTTATGACAACACTCAAAGTTGTGAGTGGGATGCAAGTCACAGCAGTGGTATGAGTGACAAAACAACCCCCAAAAATTGTACACAGCACAGAGCACTCAAATTCACCAAAAGTGGCAGCACACCAACCAATATTGTACGAAGCAAATGGCTCCATTTATTTTCATATACATTTATTGCGAAACATTTATTGCGTTTGTTAAAACGAAAGAATTGAAAATGCACTTAATAAACAGACATTGAAAAACTGCAGTTTGTAGTTTTACCAAATGGTGCATACTTAAAATGCGCACACATTTTACACAGGTTTTGGAAAAGTTTGCATTTTGATATGCGTAAATAAAATGGAAGAAGAAAAAAAGCTCCATTTTTATTGCAATCGATTGAATGGTGTTGCAATCAACAACGACAAACTTTGATCATTTCATTCGTTTTCATTCAAAGTTTTGATTTTGTTTTATTATTATTATTATTATTATGGCACAGGAGGGAACGAGCACGTTGAAAAAACAATTTCAATGAAAGTTTCTAATCGAAAACTAAGCGATGACGTCATTTCATGTGGTTTATGTAGATAGAGACAAACAACGAAAAGAAAATAAAACTTTTGAAATTATCATCGATTTAATACGTTATCGTTGATCAAATGGCATTTTCATTCAATTTACTATTTGAAATGGGCAGAATTATACCCGCCTTCGTATATTTACGTCATTCCAATTGATTTGAATGATAGAGGGAAAAAGTGAAAGAAAGAGAGAGAAAGAAAGAGAGAGAGGGAAGGAGAAAGAAGGAGAAAGAAGGAGAGAGAAGGAGAGAGAAGGAGAGAGAGAAGGATAGAGAACGAGAGAGAAAAGGTGAGAGGGAGAGTGCAAAAGAGAGTGAGTATTAGGAATTGTGCTATGGCGAATGCGAGTGAGTTTGAAAGTGAGACTGAGAGCGAGCGAGAAAGCCAATTTCGTAGGGAGAAAGTGAGAGAAAGCAATAGCAATATTGAATGCCAATTGAAATTATCGTACATGGAAAGGGTAAAGCCACAGGTCGCATAGTTTCAAATAAATGAATTGGAAAAAGTGGAAAGAGAGAGAGAGAGACAGAGAGATAGAAAGGGAAAAAAAAAAAATAATTTCGCATTTGTGGATAAAATGAAAATTGAGTGTGGTAAAACGTCAAGCAATGGCAAATGGCTGACTCAAATCAAGGAATATAAATTACGGAATACCACGTTTAACCATTGACCGAAAAAAAAAAAAAAAAACAATTCACCCTGACTATGTTACACGCAATATTTTGCCCATTTTGCCACATCGTTCCAATTTCCCACATACTAACTACACAAATTGTAACAATTTTTGTGTACGTGTTGTTATTGGTTTCGATTAAATCGAAAATGTGAAATGCTATAATCGCTTTAAAAATGATGATATCCTGCTGTAATTCCGAATATAAGGTTTTAATTTGTGCTCATTTCTATAAAAACGAATGCATTATCCCTTATCAATTATGACCATGAGTGTAAATGGCATTGATTTACACAACTGAATTCGTTTTGGGAAATGAATACAACACAGTTTTTTTTTTTGGCTCAACATTTAGGATGTAATAAGTGTGTAATGGCAATAATTTTAACGCGTTTTACCATAAATTCTTCATTTTTTGAAATGGGCTTTTGGAAATGAGCTTTTTTCTTTTTTTTTAAATGCCATTTTTACTCTTGAGTAATGAGTGAAGATACTTAATAATCCAGTTGGGAATTATTTTGCAATTTTCTAAAAATTAATCACCGTATTTTATATGATTGTGGTTGTTGTTGTTGTTGTTGTTGTTGTTGTTATTTTTATGAAGCGTTATATAAAATAGAGAAACCAGAACAGTAAAACCTAAAAACGAAAACGTGACAGATTTTGAGTTGAAAATAGAAATGAAAACACCCTTGAGAAATATTAATTAATTGAATCAAATCAAATGCTTGATGATTTTCATTAAAAACGTTTTTCATTTGTGGAATTTTCACTGATTTTCATTGCATTCAATGGTAAAACCACTCGAATTCGAAATTGTGAACAAAACAAATTATTACAATTGATTACAAAGTCAGTCAAATTGTATGGATTTATCGCTGGTGAACACTCAATCGTGTTTGTATCAAACAGATCAGAGAAAAACGTCAGAGATTCGAAGAGGAGGAGGAGGAGGAGAGAAAAAAAAAGAAAGAAAAACACGAATAATTGAAATTGATTGTGCCTTTGAGATTAGTTTCGAAGGATTTTCCGCATGTATCACTTTGTTGCACATAAATCTCACAAACACTTTTCTTTCATTCTTCCTCTCTCGCTTTTTTTTCCGTATTTTTGTTTAGACTCCGCTTATTTTATTGTCTATCTATCTTTGGTATTTGGTTTTGGTTTTTGCTTATTTGGTTTGATTTTTGCTGATTTCACTTGAATTTTGCTTATTTTACATATTTTGCTTATTCTGTTTACGTTTTTTTTTTCGCTACCTTTTGTGTAAAATTGATAAACTACAATAAATTATATTGTTTTTTGTTTTTTTTTTTGTTTTTTTTTTTTAAATCGAAGACGTTAAGTTTACGGCTCTTCTCATGAGAACCGTATAACACCGACTGAGAATGTATCGTGTCACTCTGAAGTGGATAGGTTGGCGAACAGAGAGTAACAACAAAATCACCATATTTTATTCATAATAAGTGTTTTTGTATATTTATGAGGATGGAAACCGTAGGAAAAAAAAAAAGAAAGGTGCACAAGGGAACAAGAGAGCTTGAAATGTCTAATGTAATCTGATTGTATGTTTTTGCTTTTTTTTTTTTTTTTTTTTTTTTTAGTTTGAAAAGAAAATCAAAAAAAGTAAAATAGTAAATATTGTGTTGCTAATGAGCATTTGTTTTGATGGGACAAATCCAACCAGACATAAGAAAGCCATACAAACGCCGTTCCGTTCGGAACTATGTGCACACTTACACACTTACACATATTAGAGTGATAGTGGCTAGTGGTGTAATGAGGCGATTTTATACAGACACAAAACAATCACATCGCGTTCGATTCCATCGTACAGTATCGATTTGTATATTTATCCAGTCAAAATGTTTCAATGGTGTTTGTGTGTGTGTGTGTGTGTGTGTGAATCACACAAAACCTATAAACTGTACACTTTATTATCTATCGTTTCTATTTTTAATTTACTAATGCGTGCAACGTGAGCAACACTACACAGCAGAAAGAAAAAAAAAATATGTATAAAACAATGAGAAGTTTCATGCAACGGCCAGATTTAAGCAATAAAAATACTGAACAAATGAAAATAAAAACAATTGCATATTTGTTTTTGTTGTTTTTTTTTTTTTTTCTTTTGTAAAGAGTACATTCATTTGTTTTAAGACCCATTCATGATAAATGCTGATTGTGCTCGTTCATTTAGTATCAACATGTCCTCGGACAATAGTTTTATAGTTGACTGAACGTTGGATTATTTATTTTTCACTGTTATCGCCTGCCTGACATACACACACGAAGCACTCTTGATTTTATCGAAATCAAAAATATTGATGGCATAAATCTTAACGTGCTCGCAGTTATCATATAAAACATTTTTAAATAATTTATCAATAGTATTTATGAGCCGAAATACAATCGGTGGCGCGTGTTTTTGGTCGTATGGCTACGAGGATATATTGATGAACACATAAAAAGAACTATATATCAGTCTCAGCGGGAAGAAGGAGTGAAGCGAGGAACTACGAAAAACAAAAAAAAACTATTCGACGCCATCGTATATAAAGCTTACATGTCTTCCGGTCAATGATCTTTTCATTTGCAGTTTATCTTCATTGCTAAAGAGATTTGCGAAAAAAAATGTTTTTGTTTTCAGCGGACTATATTTTGTTCTCAATGGATTTATTTTCCGTTGATTATATTGCTTTTTTTCATTATTATTGAAATTTTTCGTGGAATTTAACAATGGATTTTTATTTAATTCATGGCATTTTTTTTTCCGATGAACTTTCTCGTTGAAAATTTTTTCCGATGGACTTTTTCATTACAATTTGCTTTTACAATGAGCTTTCAGTGGATTGTTTGTTTTAAAAGTTAGTCTCCGAATAAGAACGGAAAGCAAATTTGTACAGTAAATTTTCCTGAAAGCATTTCAGAATGCTTTCCCATTTTCTAGTTAAAATCCATTGGGACAACGCAACGCTAAATAGAAATAAATGCGATGCACTTTTCCATTCCAGACGAAAGAGTTTTTTTTTTTTTTATAGTATTTTAAACGAGCATTGACGTTTGATGTATTTTTCATGCTATTTTTTACACTTTCATGGGAATTTCGATTTTATTTTTTGTTCACATTTTTGCTCTTCTTTCTTTTCTTTTCTTTCTTTTTTTCATTCTTTTTTTCATTCTTTCTTTCTTTCTTATGGGAGCTTTTATCCTGCTTTGTCACATTTTTTGTTTTTTCCAGAATGATGAAATTTATCTTGTTTCTTTTTGTACCATTTTTATTTACTTTTCTTTCTTAAAATATAGAAATTTAAAGATTTTTTTCTTCAGCCAATTGTCTGCTATTTTGAGAAGAATTTTTTTTCGCCGTTTTTTTTTTTGTCTTTGACTGTATCAAAAGTAACGAAGAAGGAAATGTGACATCCTGCGAATCAATGAATATTATAATGGAAATTGCTTTTTCCGAAAAGCAATGAAGATAAAAAAAAAAATTTGTTTCATGTAACAAAGAACATTTAGTGTGAAGAGATTGTGAAAGGGAGGGAGAGAAGGCGAGAAAAAGAAAGAGAAAGAGAAAGAGCAAGAGAAAGAGAAAGAGAAATAGAAAGAAAAAGAGAAAGAGAAAGAGAAAGAGAAAGAGAAAGAGAAAGAGAAAGAGAAAGAGAAAGAGAAAGAGAAAGAGAAAGAGAAAGAGAAAGAGAAAGAGAAAGAGAAAGAGAAAGAGAAAGAGAAAGAGAAAGAGAAAGAGAAAGAGAAAGAGAAAGATAGTAAAGAAAGAAATGGAGTGAGACAGCGAGAAAGTGAGAACATGAGATAGATCGAGAAAGAAAAGTATTATGAAATCCAAGCTAAAGCGAAGCTCAAACAATCTCAATGATATAATATAATAAAGGGAAAAAAAAGTGATGCAGAGAGAGAGGAAAAATTCAGTCATTAATTTTCGTATATGACACAATTCTGTATTTATTTCGATATATTTTTTGTTTCATCTATTCTTCTAGTTCTTTTATTCATGATGTTGTCCGTATTTCCGGAATGGCGAACTTCATTATTCGATATTTTGTTGGCAAACAAAAAGTTTTCTGCACTGAAAGTGCAGATTATTATTCACATTGGAAGTGATTTGATTTTTTTCCATCATCGTCGTCATCCTCATCGTCATTCGATTTGCTTTGTGCGCTTGAAGATGACAGTTCTGGCTTTTATGACCGTCTTTTTTTTCGTGATAGTATTTTTTTTTTTTTGTTTTCGTTTTTTCTCCGGCATTAATCCGAAGGCTTGCTTGTTGTTTACCAGTCAATACACAAAATTAAATAATACGGTTAGCTATTGTCATAGCTTGTAGTTGCCATTGTTTAGTGCAGACCACTTGCCGATAAGAATGGTTTAGTTGTGTTTGCGCTTTGATATTGTCCCAAAGGGATGTAATGAATGCCTTTTTCACTGTTATTCATATGAAGCCAACATAGAAAACTCTATAGTGCTAAACAATGACACTCATACCAAAACGAAAAAAAAAATGGAATAAAACCGAACATAAACACAATGCTCTCGGACAAATTCCAACTCATACCAAGTTTTTGATAGTTTTCCAGTCGTCTATCTTGGATACATAAATGGCTTCTCATCCGTTTGGCCCAACACTTTTATTTCTATTAAACAGTGACCCCCTTTTCCTTCCTTAATTATGTGCATCTTGGATGGAAGCAATGGTAGAAAAAAAAAATATAAATAGGGAAAGGATGAAGAAAAAGCAGTAGAAAACGGGGATGATAAAAAACAAGAAAAAAAAGGAAGAAGAAGAAGGAGAAATATGCTTTGGATCTTCGAGAAAAAATAGGTTCAACTATAAAATCCTAGTCATTTTGTAGCTTAATTTTTCTTCTTTTTCATTATTTAAGTGAAAAGGTGAAAAAAAAAATTGTGTTAGACGAATCATAATCTCGGGTATGTTTCTTTTTTTTCGGTTTTCTTTTTTCACCACTTTTTCTCTGCTGTTATGTATTCGTGTTCTTTTTTTTTCTTTCTACCTTTGAATACACTTGTATTTCTGTTAAGCACAAGTTGCTGAACGAAACTTTTCTCCTCTTTATCACTCTTCTGTGGCAATGATTTTGGCCTGTCGTTTTTTTATTTCCAAGTTTTGTTGATGTCTACTCAACCGTATTTAAATGGATGAACATTATTATTTGATGGTGTTTGCAGTTTCTTTTGCTTAGATCGATGTGAAAGAGAGAGAGAAAGAGAGAGAGAAAGAGAGGGAGAGGGAGAGAGAGAGAGAGCGCGAAAGAGTAGAAAAAATTCTTTTGCAAAAAAAACAAAGTTATTGAAAAATACCAATGGATGGAAATGACTTGGCGAAATGATAGAAAATGAGTTGGTAAAATGAAGAAGAAATGAGTTTAAAAAATTGAAATTACAATTGAAATGCAAATTTAAACTTGATTGTATTGGATTTTGATTCACGAGAACCTTTCAGGTATTTAGACGGACTCAGACTCATTGAATTGGTATTAAAACAGTCTGTTATAAATTCATCATAAAATCGATGGATTTTGTCTCTCTTTCTTGTCATTGTTTACATAACATTTTGACAATGAATCTAGACATCTGCCATTGTTACACCATATTACAACGGTATTATGTGGGCTAAAGTGTCATTCACCCGGATTTCTATCATCACTCAACTCACAAAATGATTTTCTGGCCGTCGTTTATCATTCATCAATGACTACATCAATGACTAACAATGTTTTTGCTCTTTCCCTCTCTCTCCCTTTCTCTCTTTCTCTCTCTCTCTCTTTCTTTCTCTCTTTCTCTCTTTCTCCCTTTCTTTTTCAGCTTATTATTCTTCTTCTTCGTCTTCTTTTTCCCCCTCCTCCTCCTTCTTTCCCTCTACCATATCGTTCGATAGATATTTTCTGTTACATTGAAAGATACTTTTGTTACTGAGATGATTACTGAGAGTGAGAAAAAAAAAAATCTTGGTTCGTCTCGTTACTTTGAGATGAAATCTGTATTACAAGAGTAATCAAAGTTATTAAACGAAAGAACAAGAAAACAAGTTCAAACACAGAAAATGTTTCATTTCGCGTAATGGAAAAAAAATGCGCGAATTTGTCTAAGAACAAAAAAATTGATTCGACATTTCAGCGCGTATTACATTGTGAAGCAAAAACTTTTTGGTGAATTCCATCTTCATTATCATCATTTGTTGTTGTTTTTGCTGCAATTTATCTGGTAAAAAAAAAAGTTTCATTCGTCGCATAGATCTGATATACCCGAATAGAATAAAGCTATGATGAACAATAAAGCATGCGGTTGTTGTTCCTTTTTTTATATTTTGGTTGGCATTTTCTTGCTTGATTCAGATGCCAATTTACTGGATTATGGTAGTTGAATTAAGAGTTTGTTGAATCGAAATAAAAGATAGCTATAGCAAGATAAGCTCTCATTTATGTACAAAAGATCCTTTCATTTCGTGAAGCATATTCATTAGATTTGGTTAAAAAGTATCAAACAAGGTTCATCTGAATTTCAGACGCTTTTTATTCAAATTAACAACCAAACAGAAAATTCACCGTAAACACAAACATTCATTGAATGTTATTCATTCGTTTATTGCAGTCATGAGACAGAAACTTGAAATAAAATCAAGAGTAATATAACATTGTTGAAGACACAAATTGGATGCGCCGCCGCATCATCATCATCATCATCATCATCATAGTTGTCAACAGCTTTGTTGCATATATATTTTTGGACGCGCCCGATTCAGATGTAATCACAAAAATCTGTCTGCACCTCAATCTCATGGTTCAAAGACCACAAAATTTCTTTCGCTCTCACAAATCCACTTGTTCGCAAAATTGCACTTGTTCCCATATTTATGCGACATCATTTCCATAGACAATGTTAAACACTATTATTCACAAACACTTCATTTCGAATGAATCTCTTAAAATACACAAATGTTCGGTTTTCGACTAAAATGCTTGTGGTTTTCCAACGAAAATTATTTGCTACATTTTTTACAAAATTGAAATTATCATTTCATCGCAGCTTTTAATCTTTTTAAGTGGTATTTGAACAGAATAAAAAGTGTATCTTCCACGAAAGAGGGGAAAATGAACAAAGAAATTTGATGGGAAAAAAAGGGAAAAGAGTAAAAAAAAACCAAAAAAAAAAAAAAAAAAAATACCACGAAATAGAAATGTTCATGAATGTGGAAAAATGTTTACGAAAATTGAAAACGTTTGAAAAAAAAATTGGGAAAAAATATTCCATGTTTTTTGCCGCAATACTCAAAATTAAATTATGATATTCAACGAATTCACTTAATTAATTCGGAAGAGAAACAAAAAAAAAAAAAAACAATGCGCTTCGGTGTGTTTACATTTTACAAACACATTCAGCTATGATGCACATTCAGCATTCATTACGACAAACATGAAAATTATTGCATATTTAATCAATTCCCATTTGGTAACGATGATAAAGTGCGTTTGTTTGCTCAACGTTAATTCAATTTCGTAATCATCATTTTCATTACCATTTGAGCACATTGACAAACAAGTAAACAGAGAGAATGAGAGAGGGAGAGAGAGAGAGAAAAAGAGAGAGAGAGAGAGAGAGAGGAAGAGAGAGAGAGGAAGAAAGAAAATCTGTTTTTATTCTTCGTTTTTTCTTTCTCTCTCTCTCTCTCTCTCTCCGCTCTCTCTAGAAATTATTAATGACATTTTTACATGATTTCCAGGCTGCTGTAAAATTTAATCAACTCATTGCAAAAATGGGAGCGACAGAGTAAGAGTGAGATAATGAAAGAGATAGCAGAGTTGAGTGGAAGAGAGATTGAAGAGAAGCGAAAACGAGAAATGGATACAAATTAATAGGGATTGAGAGTGAGATCGACAGAAAGTGCCAGAGAGACATTGAAATGAAGCAAAAGTTTATGAGATATAAAGCTGAATCATAAGATATAGACAAAATTAGTAAATATTTATCATCGTGATAATCACTATTTAAAATGTTGTTGAACAAAAGGACAAGTGAAGCGCTAACTAGCTCTAATCACAAGAATATGTGAATTTGGCAAACGAATTAACGAAATGAATGAACAACATATGACGTATTTAAAATTAAATTGATAAGCAGTTTATTGTCGAATTTGTTTTTATTTTCAATTTCAATTGGCAAAATTATGATCATCAAATAGAAAACAAGATCAAAAACAAAATAAAACAAAACAATTTATGGCTAAAATAACATAAAAAAGCGCAGACACAACTTGATAAAATGATATAAAAAAAAAGGCAAACGTTCAACGACTTCCATGAATTACGACGTAAAAATGATTGGCTGATTTAGTGTGTTCTCGTCGTTTCTGTTTTTCGTCACACACAAAAAAGAAGAAGAAAAAAAAAAATCAAACATTGTTATGAAATTGATCGGGTTGTTTTGTTATTGGTTTTTTCGTTTCATTTCATTTGATGAATAGCACTGCGATCAATTCACACTCAATTCTCATTTACCATTTTCATAGTATTTTATCGCTGTTAAGTCGTCACAAGTTCGAAAACTTGTTCAATTTGCGTAAATGTGATTCCGGGTGTGTGTGTGTGTGACTCTGTGTGTCGCTCTGTGTGTGTTTTGTTTGAAAATACTCATTTTGTGTTTGCCACTTAAATGTGATTTGATTGTGGTTTGTGATTTTTTTTTTCTGTCATTGTGTGTGCGACCTCTTATCGTTAGTGAAAGACAAATGATGCGAATCGAAAATTTCGATTCACAAATGTGCGAATGTTTAATCTCATTTGTCGACACAACTAACATCAAAATGCACACAAACACACACACACACACACACACACACACACACACACACCCCCACACACACAAAATCACAAATGGCCATGTTATTTGAGAAGTTTGTAACGAAATTTGCACACAAGCGGAACATTATAGAATTGCTCATGTGATAAGCAAATGACTTATTGCTAACCGTATATTATGTGAAATGCTGTTCTTATTTCTATCGATCCATGGCTCGGGCCACTTAATAATGTGTTTTTGCAAACTTTTCGTTTCATTCTAATTTTAAGGCCGCAATCAAATGAAAGAAATGAAAATACATTTTAAAATTACCAACCATATAATGCACGTCATGCCATACATTTGGTTTCAAGTACATTTGTTTTTATCGCTTCGTTGAAGATTGCACGTGTAAAATTACGAGTAATAATTGTATTTTTTGCATATATATGTTTTAAAAAGCAAACTTAACATGTCGCTTTTTTTTATGAAATCTATCATTTTACCACAGAAACCGCCAAGTTATTAAACTTCAACTTAAACATCTGACTTACTGATTCCAGTAATAGAGAATAAAAGGTAAAAATAAGAACAAAAATAAGAGAAAAGAAAAGAAAAGAAAAGAATCGTCAGAGTTTCACATGTCATGAAATTCTGCCTTGATAATACTGAAATAATTCTGCCTTGTTGAAGCCCATCATAAAATGTAATTTCTGATAAAGAAAGAAGAAATAAAAAAAAACCATCGTTTTTATGGCCTATTCGACTTGATTCTGAAAGGTCAGTATTTTCTCTATGGCGCATTTCAAGTTACGAAAATGGCACATAAACACTAACCGCTTGTGATATGGCAAGCCATTTATTTAAATGACGTCGTATCACCAACGATGATGATGGCCACATTCAAAACAACGGGGACGACAACAAATCTGCTCCATTGTTCCAGCCTTGATTTTTGGTGTTATATTTTACTGTGAAAATGTTCATTTCACTATATAAATCAAGAAAATGTGAGTGCAACAAAACAAATATTTAATGATAATGTAAAAGCCAAATGCATAATGCCTCATGATTATCAAACGACTGGGAGATAATCTGGAAAAAAATATATTTTATGTGCAATGTCACGAGCAGCAACTCGAGAAGCATCATTATCAAGCCGGCTGCGTTGTTTCTCTCATTTTAAATAATGAGAAGAAAAGAAGAGAGGAATTATGATCATACAGATTGAGATAGAGAAACAGTGAGATTTAGTTTGAGAAAGAAAGAGCTAGAGGAAAAGAGAAAAAGAGAAAGAAAGAAAGAAAAAGAGAGAGAGAGAGAGAGAGAATGAAAGAGAGAGAAAGGCAGAAAGGAAGAACGAAATTGCACAATATATAATCTATTGGGATGTGTTTATCACATGCACTGGCAAGGTCATAATTTGAATTAAACTGCGAGAATTGTTAAAATAGGTAAAATGCACATGGAAAATCGTAAAACTTTTCGATGTGTAATAAAGTGCATCTAGCATTTACAGAATGGCCGACCAACAACGATTATACTGATTCCTCAAACAAACAACAATGCAGCAATGGTTTTTTGGTTTGTGGTTTGCAAATGTTCAAATTGCTGGGCGAAATGGAATAAGCGAGGGAAAGAAAGAGAGGAAGATTTGGGAAAAGTGAAAGAGTGAAAGGAGGACCAGAGTGAAAGAGCCCGAGATAAAAAGCCACAGAGAAGATTGAGGAAGAGGGAAAAATAGAGAGAGAGAGAGTTGAGAAAGAAAGAAAGAGAGAGAGAGAGAGAAAGCGCTGGAATAAAGTCCAAGAACCGAATGTACCGTCTCTAATTCAAATACATTAAGCTTGTTGTGCAAGTGGAATTATTTAAGCCAAAAAGAGATAACGTTGAGAAAACAATCATTTAGATATTTCCGTTCCGTTTTTTTTTTTTTTTTTAAATGAATTTGTGTGCCTGCACATGGTAAACATTGGCATTAAGTATTGTCGGAATACTCAGAGGTTGTTATTACTCTTCTTGTGTTTGACTTTTTGCATTTTAATACATATTTTGAATTGCTCTCGTTGCCAGAGTTAGTGTGCTTGTATGCGAGACATGGTATGCGGTGGAATTTGGAGGCAATGAAGTGCAAATAAACATAAGGCGCATTTACTGGTTTTATATGCCGTTTGTATGTGGTGAACACACAAATACAAACCAAATGGTGAATCGTACATATTTTAGCTGCTAACTGAGATGCTTCGTGTAATAATGTGTTCATTGAGTATTTTTTTACTGATTGCAACCATCCACTCAGCCAACCAGTCAGCCAGCCAGCCATCCAGACACAATGTCGAAAATAACAAGAACGAATGCAATTCATTTTGTATAATGAATATCGAAATGCAAATGGCACACTCTACACCGCACACAAAACAGTGGCAGGAATATAAACAATGTTTGAATCTGTGAGTTGAGAATGAAAACGAGAAAAAACAAAATCGGGTCATTCACATCATTTGGGAATGTAGTGTTTGCCGTTGTCGTCGTTGTCGTCGTTGTTATTGCTTGAATCCCATATCATTCTTTTTGCAAATTTATTTTGCACTTGTTGTATTCTACTGCATTGGATCCTCTCACCCGTGTGTCGAAACTGTTTTTCGGCAATACTTTCGTTGATAAAACTGCCGTTTATATTTGTTTGATTTTTGTTTCGCCTGAGGTTTCGCTCATTTGCATTTCGTTTATTTATAATTTTGTACACATGAATAACATTTGACTTTCGTTCACATTCTGTGTCCCAGAAAAATAGTGAAAAAAATTGAATACACAATGGCCGACATGAGAAAGAGAGCCAGTCGTCGTTTTTTATTTTTTTGTGGACTTTTTCCTCATCTTCTTCTTCTCCTTTTTTTTTTTTAATTCGTATTATTTTTCGTCGACGTATTCGTTTGCGTATTGTTTTTCTGGCAACCATTCAGACAAACAAAAGCTGCCAATGCGAATAAAAACACATTTATTTATCTACTTTGCGCTTGGATTCTTTCTGCACAAAAATATTCTGACATATTTCATTTGTTAACGCTACTGTTCATTGTTGTTGACAGATCATACCAAGCCAAATGATATGCTTGTGTAAGTATGTGGGCATGTATAGATACTCTCGTGTTTGCATTTTTGAATTTCCATGAATTTGTGTATGTATGTGTGGTAGTAAATTTGCAAATATTTATAACACATTTTATTTATTATGACAATTTAAGGAGCACACAATTTTCATTATTTTATTTCAACCAAATGTCAGACAGTTCAGACTATTTATGAATTATTTAAAAAAAAAGAAGCGCCATTTTTTGAAACCACATTGAAAAGTGGGACGAGGATAGAAATACAAACCAAAGTCATCACCGATGATAAGAATGGCATAAACAATAATAATCAGCATAACTTGCTTGAGGCAAAAAAAAAAAGAAAAAACAATTTTGCATTTACAACAACAAGAAAACGAAGAAAATTGATCGAACACACAAATCGACTGAAGGTTCAATGACAGCTGGTCTGAAAAACATCATCCACACAAATTGAATAAATTACATATTGATGCTGCGCCTTTTCTGCTGATGACAATCGCAAATTCAAAATATCCAAAAATAAAAACGACACACAACGAATCAGTTATAACTGACTAAAATGTTTGAAATCAGAGACAGAGGCAGATTTTGTCTTCGAAATGTATGAGATAAAACAGAGTCAGGTAATGAGAGAAAAGAGACATGAAAAGAAAGATGAATAGCGATTGTAAGACAGACAGATAAACAGAGAGAGCGAGAGAGAGCGAGAGAGAGGGGAGCGAGAGAGAGAGAGAGAGAGAGAGAGCGAGAGAGAGAGAGAGAGAGAGAGAGCGAGAGAGAGAGGAAGAGAGAGGAAGAGAGAGAGAGAGAGAGCGAGAGAGCGAGAGAGCGAGAGAGAGAGAGAAAAAGAAAGAGAAAGGGAAAGAGCAAGAGAGAGCGAGACAAGAAAAAAGATCCAAAATGTAATAGTAAAAGCGTCAAAGAAAACTTGAAGAATCTCGATTTATTCAGATGTGAAGACAAAGTTGTGATAATCAAGTCGATCAAATTGAATAAATATGAATAGCAATGCCAGCGACCATGTGACTATGGTCACACGAAAACGTGAAAAAAAAAGAAACTTTTTCAAATTGTGTCTGATGCAAACACAATTGTAAATCAGTAAAATGATTTGAGTAAACAAATTGCAATTGCATGTTATCATTGAATTGATATTGTTTGTGTATTTTGTTTGAAATTGAAATTCAATTCCATTCATTTTCAAATTCCGATGTGAGCGAGAGATAAAACGAGTAAAAAATAAGCATCAGCACATGTACACGTCACAAAATGCTATTCTTGTTCACTTTTCATGACACGCACTCGACTGGATTATATCCTTTTGTTGTTTAAGATTTTGTTTTTTTCTTTTTTTGCCCTCTCTTATCTCATATTCAAAACATAGCAAATCGCAAATCAGATTTGCAAAGAACCAATGTCAATTTCAACGATTTGCGTATTTGATTTGGTAAAATGTAGCTGTTGATGCTGTTAAATTTTATGAATAGATCCGATTGCTGATATAGTCTGTCAATCAATTTGCGCGATAATATGTTGGTGATAGAGCCGCGCATTTAAATCAAATGACCTGCTAACAAATATTCAATTTGCACAAGCATTTCACTGAACCAATTCTTTGTAATTTCGTTTTCTTCAATTCGTTTGTCGTTCACACGACAACAACCGTATTTTATGCGCGCGTGTTTCGCCTATTTCGAATGTGTGTGTGTGTATGTATGTTTCAAGTATTGCTGAAAATTAAAACGAACAGCGATCATGTGCACATTCAGTGTTTGGCTCTATATTAAATGAATTCAATTGAGTTTATTTGTCAGTTGCAGTTTACATTTTCGTCGTGTATCGTGTGACTTGAAGATGCGAAATTTAATTATGTGATGAAATGTCAATTGAATTTGGTGCCTGTTGTCTACAAGCACAACGCTCGTATTTTCAACTTTTGGTTTCGATACATTGTGCGAACAACAATTTCGTCGTCGTCGTCGTCGTCGTCGTTTATCGCTATTGTCGTTGTCAGAACGCATATGACGCAATGATTATACTCCATTGAAAATTGCTACACTAATTTAGGTTAATAGAGCGAATACAAAGACACATATTTGACATATTCGCAATTCAAATGAATCTAAGATTGTTGTTGAAATGTGTAAAATAATCGGTTAAACTGTGGAAAAATGGTAATCGCTTTCAAAACTAACTTTTATATGGGTGTGTATGTGTGTGTGTTCAAGTGCGTTCAAGCGCAAATCAAAACTCAAACATTATGATTATGACATCGAACATTGAATCGATGTGTCGTTTTTCGCTTTGGCAAAAATATTTTCGTTTTGAAAATTAATATGTCAATCGACGGCATAGAAACAGAAAACGTCTCACATGCAAACAATGATAAAACATTACCAACATGAAATCGCTTCCATTATTTGTTTGTTTTTTTTTTTTTTTTTTTTTGATGCCATTGAATCACTTCTAAACGGAGAAACATCGTCGAAATACGAAGTTAAGCATTTATTTTTGTGGACAATTTTCCATCATTTTTAGATGCACAACTTCTTTTTTTTATACGTATGTAACAGTCAATGTCGTTGTCATGGCATTCGTTTTAATACGATTTTCATTTTTTCACTTGGATCTTCGACTTCAGAGCTATTTTCAGAGAATTTTTTTTTTTTGAGTATTTTTCGAACTGAAAAATCCATTACATCCGCTTATACTTAATAGTTAATTTTAATGTGATTTAAAAAGATTTTAAGAGATGAAAAGAGATGAAAAAAGATTTAAAAAGTCAACAGATATTTGCAAATAGCTAATTGTGATTGACCAAACTGCTTTCCACCGAATTTTTCCGGTAAAAATTGTATCTTGACAATTTTCTCTTCAGCGGATTTTTTTCAACGGATTCTGTTTGGTCTTCGCTGATCTTCTTTTGTTCTCTTTCGACGATTTTCTCTTCGAACATTTTCTCTTCGACAATTTTTCTTCGAAAATATCTTTTCAACGATTTCCTTTTTCAACGATTATCTTTTCGACAGTTTACTCTTAAGATTTTTTACTCTTCGAAAATGGCTATTTCAGTCGTTTCCTTTTTTTTTGTCGATTTATTGTTCTTTTTCTTCTGCGAATCTTGGTCAATTTTCTCTACGAATGAATCTTTGTCAACTTTTCGAATTTATTCTTTGTCAATTTTCCACTTGGATTTTTCTTGTTTGATTTATTTTCCCGTCGATTCTTTTATCATTGACATGTACTTGGACGATTAACATCGAAAGTCATTTCTCAATGACAAAAATGACAGGGTGTGTTGTGACGAAGTGGAAAAGTGTGAAAAATTTTCTTTCGAAATTCAGTGAATTTTAGTGTAGATCATGTGAAAATATTGTATAACCGTTGATAAATCATTTAGATTGTGGAAAGAATTTGCCGTTGTTGTTAAATAAAATTATACGCTTACCGTAATCTTTTCTGGCCCATAAATGTCGGTTCGACATATGCGTGCTACCGAATGTTTGACCCATTTTTTTTCAGTGCGTTTAGTTTCCGCTATTTGGATGCTTTTAACAATTTTTGATGATGGTATATATTCACCCTCTTGAAAATGTACCGGAGATTAATATCGTCGTTGTATATCAATTTTTTTGATGTTGTGCACTGCTTGAGTGAGATGTCGCACGTATTTCAATATTTTAGTGCTAATTCACTTGCACACTTTAATAATAAATGCGTTGAATGTCTCTCTCTGTTTTGCGGTTTTTTGTTTTTTTTTTTCGTTGTTTATAATACAATTCACTAGTGCCGAGGGGCCCGATGTTAGGTATTTACGACGTAAAAATGGCACACAATCAAAACGAGTAGAAGGTGTATCCAACTTATAGTAATATATCAAATGTATATAAATCCGCTTGTGTGTACGGTTTATTTTTTTTTTATTTTTATGTCAGATTCGTTCTCGTTTTTCTTATTTTTTTTCTCTTGTTTTATGCAGCAAACAACACACCGTCGATGAGATAATTTTCTATTGTTCATAAAAGAGCAAATTGGTTTTTATTGTTATTTTGGTTTTTAAAAGAAGATATCATACAAGAAAATGTCATTAGAATTCCATTTTGGTCACAGTGGCAGAAACAGCAACAGCAATAATAATCATAATCACAAAAATAACAACAACAAAACGAGCATCACTACCAGCATTGACAGCAAAAACCGAATAAACAGTAGAAACGACTTTAGTTGAAACAAAAACAACAGACACGACTTCAGGAAAAAACAACTTCAATAGAAATAACAACGTTGCAAAGAAACAAAACAGGGGTGGAGATGATTCCGAAGAAGCAATAACAGTAAATGACAGATTTTTTTTCTCATCTTCATCTTGAAAATTTAATTTTCAAAGTCAGTGTTGTTGTTGTTTTTTTTTTCGGCTTTTATTTGTCATGAAACAGCGACTAACGACAATTGTGCGTTTGTTACCATGTCAAAATGTATGTCCTTCAATAAAAATTCGTCAGAATAAATGGACTGACAAAGTTTGACTGTTTCGGTCATAATAAACACCGAAAAATTCAACAAAATAAATTGACTGACAATGTCAATAGCATAACGTCATCGTGTTTGAAATGCGGAAATTTCGTGCAGACACTCTTAGTTGTTTTATTTTTATATTGAATTGTAAATATTTGACGAAAGGTGCATGCAAACGATTAGAACAGATCGTTGTCGATGTTACAATATTTTAATGAAATTAATTCGTTGAGCTCATTCTTTTATTCTCAAAAAGTCATTTTATTCTCTTTGTTTCGCTTATTTTGCATACGCTGTTCATTTTTTCTTTTTTTTTTTTGGTGTTCAACACACTTGAAATGGAATATTCTAAACAGCTTCATTGCGAACACTATATTTCGATGCAAGCGAGCAAAACATTTCAAGTAGTACACTTGAAAACGCAAACAGAGCGCAGAAAAATTGAAGAAAAAAAAAACCGATCCCAGATATCATACATTGTAATAGCGATTTAAGCTAATTTGCTTCGATTATCAATTCACAAATAAATTCAGAAGTGTTTGTTTTTCCCACGTATGAGCTCAAGTGAACTGAACCATTCATTGTCACTCATATTCGATGTTAAATGCTAGAAACTCATGCATGCTATTAATGTAATTAGATTTTTTTCTCTCTCTGTGCTTTCTCTCTCTCTCTCTCTCTCTCTCTGTATCCCTCTTTCTATCTCTCCCTCTCTCTCTCCATCTCTGTTTCACTCTGTCATTTCATTCCAGCCAATGGGGGAACTGTGTTTTTCTTCTAAACATTTGACTTCATTACATTTGGCTTCTTTACATTTAATTTCTTTACTTTATACTTCTTTGCGATTAATTCTTTGCGTTTGACTCCTTCACACTTCTCTTCATTTTTGTTTTTTTTTTTCTCCAAAATTGTCTTTACATTTATATTCTCGGCAAATTTGTTTGTCTTATGTACACGGTAAATTGCGTGTATATATTTTTTTTATTACGTTAAACTTGACCTCGCTTGATTATGAACTCATTATGAACGCACACCGTTAAACTAAACACTCCCAAGTGCAAATGCGACTCAAGATAACAGAGAACAACAATGATGACGATAATAAAAACAAAAACAAAAACAGAAACAGAGAACACGAAAACACACATGCTTGGTGCTCTGTATCCGTGTTGTGTGTGTGTGTGTGTGTGTGTGTGTTCATAATTGAATCAGGTGTGTTAATTCAAATAAAAATGTTTGAAAGTGAATTGGTGACGCTTATATATATTTTTCGGGGGGTTTGAGTGGAATTAATTGACTGTTTGTATAATGTATATGCGACGCGGCGCCTTGCAATAAATTGCGTTTTAATGCTGATACAATGTTAGATTACACGAATTATACCGCACATGTATAATCGAAGTAGGAAAAGTGTTGAAAAGAAATGTTTTTTTTTTTTTTATTCTTCCTTTCGATTTAATAATGTGCTAATTAACTGTGTTTCGCAATGATTGTGATCATATTTTAAATATGAACATTGATTAGCATATTGTGCGGAATTCAAAAATAACAATTAATTGTCACCAATTATAGAGGTAATGTTTTTGCAATGCAGATAAAAAACCATAAAAAATGAAGGAAAAACAAAATAAAAAAAACATAAAATTGATTGCGACTGAGTGATTCGTTGCACACAATTGTCATGCAAATCACAAAGTCTTTACTATTCTTTGTTGTGTACAGTTGCGACGCGTTATTTTTAAAATAAAATTTAAATATGGTTACAAAAACAGGTTTCTTTAAATTGATGAGATAGATTGAGCTGATCGGAGGAGAACTGAATCATTCGGGTCATTTTCAGGCATCATTTTCAATTTAAACGAAACACAAAGAAAAGAAATACGGGAATTTTGATGAAAAGTAAAATGGCCAATTAAGAATCAAATTGTACACAAAAACCAAATGTATCCAGTGTATGAAATTGTGTAAAAATAGCTTGAGCTTTGTTCAAATGACCGAACAAATACAAAAGCAATCAATTTATGCATTGAAACGATCTACGGTTGCTTGGTTAGCAATAGATGAAGCATTCACATTTAGCGTGTTTGTGTCTCGATTTCAGTAAAAGACACACTCGTACACACATCGACACACACACACACACACACACACACACACACACACACACACACACACACACACACACAACCGGAGTATGCTCAGTGCAATGCGCGATATAAAGTTGTTTGACTCGTTTAGTGAAATGGTTGACTGGGTTTTATGCCATTTGATTCTCTAGGTTTTGATTGCATCAAAAATGCTTACTCTTTTTATTCCCACTCTGTGTTCAACTTCTACAAAACACGTAGAAATAAAACTAGTTTTGAATTTTTCCAAAGCAATCAGTCATTTGAGATAAAGAAAAAGAAAAAAATTGAAAAATCCAGTTGAATATCGGTGCAATAAAAATAGTTCATTGGTCTTATATCGTCGCTTGGTATAAATAAAATGCATCACCTCGATTCGATGCGCGATTTTTCTTCTCCAAATTCATTTCAATCGTCATTGATTTTTCCAATAAATTTTTTTTTTCCATCGATTTTTTCAATTCAATCACACAGCAGCAATTCAATCGCATCAAAGCAATCGTGGCAATTAAAATCAATAGAATAATTGAACGTACTGAGTTGTATATGAAATAGAAAACAACAAAACAGAAAAGAAAAAAAAAACGGGCACACAGATACTTCCTAAAGGTGAAAACAGAGATTACGCGAGATGTACGCTATCACTTTTTCCAATTGCAATCTGATTGGTGCCGCTTGACTATCGAAAGCTGTTATGCGGATAGATTTTTATCGCACGGTCCACTTTGCATTCAAGACAAGAAGAAATGAAAAACACACACAAAAAGACTTTCTCTTCAATTGCAATTGCAATTACAGTCGTAATGGTGTTGAGAATGGGGGATTTTAAGCAATAACACTGATAAGCACACAATGTTATTTAACACAAATTAATGAAGATTAAAAAAAGAAAGAGAAAATGATGAGAAGAAAATGGAATGAAAATGATCAAGATTGAGACTGTGACTGGATTTAAAAATAGTGACTGAGATAAAGACTAAGACAGAGAGATCATCAAAGCCAATGAGAAATATGGTGAAATATTGCAAGACAAGGAAAATGAAGAATGAAGAATTGAACGTAAAACACGGAGAAAAAAAAACGTAGAATCTGCTTTTGTTCAAAACCAATTCAAACAATAAGCTTTGTAAGCTGCAAGCAAATTTGCAAGTGCAAATCAAACAATAAAGTTTGCACAATATTTTCCGTTAAAGAAGAAAAAGAAGAGAGCAAATGCTCATTTTGCGGTGCAAAGAAAGAAAAAATCACGCAATGTTCATTCGTGTAAGCAAAACAGCTTATTGAGGAAGATAAAAACTGGCTGCAAATAATCATTTTAATGTAAGAAAATGTGTTCATTATTGTTGTTAATATATCACAAACAATTGAAATATTTCACTGTTTTCCTCGTCACAGACGCATTCACAACATTACAAAGCACATATAAGCCTCACTCAAGCCAAGAATTGAGCCATAACCGTCATATTAAATGAGAAAGTACGAACTGAAACTGATGTACGTAGTCCGTTCGTCATATTTGTTGTTTTGCATAATTCTTCGTTTTTTATTAAACACACGCTGTTGCTCATGGAAATAATTTATTCGTCTTGCTCGACCAGAAAAGCGCAATAAACTAAAAGAGCATCTTTATTTAAGCAACCATTAAAATCCATGTTTACAATTTATTTTTTCATTTTTTTCATTTTTTCATATTTTTTTTTTTCCTTTTGCTCGTTCTTTGTTCGTTTGAAAATTAATTTTGGCCTTGAATCGTACGATCGGCACAATGAATTAGCACATATTTTCAAGCAAAACCCGGTGATAATAAATACGTTGATGCAAATACTGACAATTTCACACGATTTTGTACTGATTGTGCGTGATTGGCAACGATTTAATTTTATTTTATTTTTTCTTTTTGTTGTTTTTGTTGTTTTCTTCTACATTTACACTAACATTTGCCAACTTTTTTGATTTAAAAATAAATGATAATCAATGAAAAAAGGGGGCAAGATTAGGCAGTAATCAATGCATTTTGATATTGATAAAGACATAGATTGGGAGAAATACAGAGTAAACGGAAGAGAGAGAGAGAGAGTTGAGGAGGTGAGAGAGGAAGAATGAGAGAGAGAGAGAGGCAAGAGAGAGAGAGAGAGAGAGAGGAGTGTGTTGAGGAGGAGAGAGAGGAAGAATGAGAGAGAGAGGAAGAATGAGAGAGAGAGAGAGAGAGAGAGAGTGTTGAGGAGGAGAGAGAGAGCTGGAGTGACCCAAAAGGGACTAAAGTGACCGAGATAAAGAGTTGGAAAGACAAAGATTTGGAGAAACAAAGAAAGCGAGAAAAAAAGCAAAAAACAGATTCAAAGAGAGCAAAAAAGAAAGAAAGAGTGGAATAATGATCAAAAAAGAAAAGAAAATGAACAGAAATTGAGATGTAATAATACATTTCATATGACTCTATGTAAATATTTTCATATTTAATTGGTAACTTATGGTGTTTTTCGGTCACATTTTGGGGTCTGTTATCATACCAAAACTGAAATACGAACGACAAAAAAAACAAAACATTTTTGACCTAAAATATGGTTCGCATATTTTGCTCATTCATTCCAGCAAATTTGGCTCGTGTGAATCGATTGCAAAAAGGAAATATTCATGAATTTCATGATGATTCACGATTCGAGTAATTGCACAGTATTTAAATGAAATGCTAAATATAAAGTTTGAGCAGTAAAAAAAAACCTCATTAGATGAATAAGTTGAGGTTCTGTGTTTGAAATGTTTCTTCTGAAATAGCAAAACTTAATTGGAGACCTATTTCGGTGTTTGGTTTCATCATTTAAAATTACATGACAGAAATTAGCTCGGAGCCAAATGCTCAGCACATTTTACAGCAGTTGCTGCATGTTCTGAATTTTTAAACGATGAAAAAGAAAAAATAAAAATAAATTTTAATTGTCTCTCGCAAATTGCGTTTAAAATGATAAGCCCAGAATATGTACATTTATGATGGTGAGTGTAAATGTCATTTTATTAATTGATTAGATAAATGCTTTGATAGGAAAACTACAAATATAAAATATATTCTCTGATTTTATTCATATGTTCGCGTGGTTCCAAACAATGAGCCAATGAATTGACAACTTGATTGAATCCCATTCGATTCGAATAAATCAATATTCAATGCACACTATATTAATTGAATCGTGAGTTGAAAATTGAATTCGACTAAATATTTGTGTGTTTGTATGTGGTTGTCGTTGTTTTTTTTTTATTGATATATTTGTTAAAATGATGATCGTGATTTGTTTATCAATTGCGACTTATTAAAATGACACAATAGTTATACTGAAACAATGATAACAGCAAACCATTTTTGAATTTGCTTTTGTATGTTTTCGCCAGAGGCCGATTACGTTTATGTTTTTATTTTTTGCATTTCTGCAATAATCTAAAGTTTTTGCTGTGTTTGTGTTCTATCTACCTCCGTCCCTCTCCTCTCCCTCTCCCTCTCTCTCTCTCTCTCTTCTCATTTTATTCATGTCGTTCAATCGTCAATTTTATGGCGCAATGCCATATCTTTTCTGATGGAATTATAAATAATTCATCGGAATCAAATGAAAACAACAACAAAACAGTCACAATTACTGTTTACATTTTGAATTCTATTTTTAAGCGAGGGAGGTGTTCGAACCTCTGTTGATATTGCTGTTGTGTTTTTTTTTTTTTTTTCGTTTTCAAACCACAATACTTTTTGTCATTTTTTTTTTCGCATTTTTTTTTTCATTCAAATATTTTGTTCTCACTCGAAAAAATGTTCCTGTGAAAATATTCTCTGGCCAATAATTTAATTTGGGAAAAAGAAACATAAACAATCAGATTTGTTAATCCATAATAAATAAATTCCATATGAAAAAGTAATTTACATGTTTGAAATGCAATACAATGTAAACACACATCGAAAATTCCATCAAATGAATTGATAGCTCTGCGTGTATTATTATTCTTCAATTTTTTTTTTTTTTTTTTTTTTTTTTTGTGTTAAAGTTGAGAGTGCTAGCAATATCCGTGATATTGTTTTCACCTGACAACAGCACAAAATTTTGCATATTTATTATTTTTCTCTCTCCTTCCATTTGATTTATTTGAATAGGTTGTGCAATCGAAAGAACCCGTACATGAATCATCATCATTCAGCCAGTGTTGAAACATTGTACAATATGCAACGGAAATGAGAAATGAAATACAGAAAATCGAACACAAAAATGAAATGTGCACACAACAACACAAACAAATGCAAAGGAAACGATAAAAATGGTGAAAATACCGAATTTCTATGGTAATGGGGAGATTTTTCGAGAAGAAGATCGAAAACAATGAAAGGTAGAAGAGAACAAAGAAAGGAATTGTGAGAGGGAAAAAGGTGGTGAGATATAAAAAGAAAAAGAAAAGAGGATGAGAAAGAAAAAGATAAATAGAAAGAGAAAGAGAGAGAGAAAGAGAGAGAGAGAGAGAGAGAGAGAGAGAAAGAGAAAGAGAAAGAGAAAGAGAAAGAGAGAGAGAGAGAGAGAGAGAGAGAGAGAGAGAGAGAGAGAGAGAGAGAGAGCGAGAGAGAGATAGAGAGATAGAAAGAAGAAGAAGAAGAAGAAGAAGAAGAAGAATAAAGACAGCATGATTGAGGCAGAGAGGATTTTAAAGCCAAAAAAGAACAAAAATGAAGAATGAACTAAAAAAAAAATAGTGAGAAGGAAAGAAAGTTATTTGGCTTGCTGGTCCAAATACCTCGAAAAAGCATGTGTTTAAGTATTCGTTTCCTAGATTCATGCAAAATCCCGATTCAACGATTTAAAATGAAATGTGCATCGTATACCATCAGTTTCCAAATGATCTCATATAACTCGTAAAGGCAAAACCAATTTTTACAGCATCAAAAATGTAAAGCCATATTTTCTTCAACTGGTATAAACCGATTCGCAATTGTTTGTCGTCGTTTTTATTTCTTTGCACGCGAAATCATTTCTCTATCTCTCTTCATCTCTTTGCTTGTTTGCTCGTTGGTTTATATTCGTTCCTTTTCTGACATAATATAATAAAATTCCGTGCCAATTTTCGGTGGTACCGTTTGCATTGTGTGTTGCCAAAAATTTCATCGGCTTCAATAAGTGTGAACAAACATTGAAGCAAGAGAGAGAGAGGGAGGGGGAGGGGGAGGGAGAGAAAGAGAGAGAGAGAGAGAGAGAGAGAGAGAGAGAGAAAAGAGAGAGAAATAAAACAGCGAGAATAGGAAAACAAAAATACGGCAAACTATCAAAACGAGTTGATACAGTAAACTCATGATCTGATTCGCATTGTTAAATTTTTTTCTTTCTCTCTCTCTCTCTTGTTTATTTCTCACATTGACAACCCGAGAAAACGTTATGTTGAAATTGGATTTTCGAAAGGAATTATTTATTTTCTGATCGAAGAACACACATTTTATTTGTTTTTTTTTCCGCAATTTAAATTTGTTTTGATCAGAAAAACAACCGTTCTATTTGATAAAATAAGTGAGTGTAATCTAAGTAACACAAAAAATCTCTAAATTCGATGAAAGAAAAAATTTGAGATTCCAGAAAGAAGAAGAAGAACAAAAAGGCTAAATGATCGAAAAATGCCGGATATTTTAAGGCGAAAAACATCAAAACAGATAAACAGGGGGTTAAGTGAGAGAAAACAAAAAAAAATCGACTAAGTCTGCATTTCAGACCAGCATCTGAACATGAAAAATACACACTCGATTAAGATCAAGTAATATAACCTTTTTCGGTTTGTTGTTGTAAATTGTATTGTTACTGCTGTTTTTGCTGCTTGCTGCTGTTGCCATTACAAAATGTTTTTCTTTTTTTTTTTTTCGTTCATTTCGAAATGCTCACCTCTTATGTCTGCCTTAAACTACGTTGTGTCGTTTTAAGAAATTATTTAGAAAAACACTCTGAATGATTCACTTCTTTTTTGCAAACACTATTTTTTCTCGTGTTGTAAAAAAATAAAATATTTTCGATGCCGAAAACAATTTTATTCCAAACAAAAATTGGTTTTTCTACTTTAAAATGTAAAAAAAAACAACGTATTTTTGCGACAAACAAAATGGATTAAAACCAAGCCAATTTTCGGTATAAATATAAAATTATCTCGCACTAAAATTGTGATGATTATGTTGTGAGTACGCAAAATATTATATGACGCAACTGATGTATTGTTTTGCTTGGTAAATTTTTATTTCTTTTTGCAACTATCTGCTGTGTCTGTCGCACAAAGACTGACTGAGATACTAGGGAAACTAGGTGTAATTTGGCTCTCCGTACGAGAGATATACGATTGTTAATCGTTACCGAATCAAAACCAACGAACAAAACCATACGACTGAACGAAACGAGAGTTATTATTGTGAGTGAGTGAGAGAGAGAGAGAGGAAGGAGATAGAAGGAGAGAGAAAGATAGAAAAGGAGAGAGAGAGCCCAGAGTGACGGCTGGTTCAGTTTGTCTCCACATTGATGTGAGTGCAAGAATGAGTGTTAATGCAAGAGTGTTAGAATAATTGTGAGTGTGAATGTGAGTGAGAGCATGAGAGCTACGGTATGATTGTGATTGCGATTAAGAGAGAGAGAGAGAGAGAGAGAGAGAGAGAGAGGCGAGAGAGAGAGAGAGAGAGAGCGAGAGAGAGAGAGAGAGAGAGCAAGAGAGAGAGAGCGAGAGAGAGAGAGAGAGTGTGTGTGTATGTGTGTGATTGTGAGTGAACGGAGTATGTGAATACAGAGATCTATATTACAGACTATAAGTAAAAACGGAGTAAAGCGTATAAGTGAGTGTGAATGTTGTGCGCAATGAATAAACAGTTGTGACAATATTGTGTTATAGGCGATGGAGCTGAAAGGAATCACAAAATATGATGTTATCATTGTATCGGTGCGCATTCATACAAAAGCAAACATTACATTTGTGATTACAAAATTTACAACAACATTTGAATACAATACACACAGTTGCTATAGAAATACCATGATGCCTCTCTTGCTAGGCTCAGCAGTTGATTCGATTGAATTTTTGGTGTCTGTATTAGCACTGTATACGAAAAATATAGATCTGGTTGCAATATCAAACAACGGGCAACACACAGCAGCTGACTTAATCAAATGGAAACGAAGTGCATCAGCATGCGCTTATGTGTCGCTCTGTTGTGTTTGTTTTTCCGTCTGGTTCAAGCCAACCAACCAACCAACCAATGACTATGAATGTTGATGATGTTGTTTGTTTGATAACATTTGTGTGTTGATGTGTGATTCGATTCGTATATTCAACTCACTCACCGACAGAAAGGTAAACTATACATTTAAGTTTCGATGTAAGTCGAAAAAACTTTACAGCACGATTTCATCGCGTTTATTTTTTTTTTTTTTGTTTGGCTCCTTACCAAAACTTTCTTTCATCTCATTTATCATTCGGTTTTTGTACGTTTCATTTCATACGAAATGAACTGATATGTTAGTCACTCGCCAAACATCAGAGAAACCCACAAAAAAAAAACTCAAAACAAGAAAATTATTCAAAAACACAAATGAAGTGTTTGTGATGAAGACTTTTGACTTACAACAAAACTAATAAATTTTCAAGCATAATTGGAGATTAACGAGTCAAAACCGGTATTAAAACGGTTGAACAAAGTTTCAACACAAACACACACACACTCACTCAATCAACCGAGAGCCGACTGATGATTGTCTGCTGTGTTGATTTCATTTCATGACAGTTCTTTGTTGTTGTTGTTGTTGATTCTTTCTGGTTTGTTATTTTCATTTCGTGTGTTTAAACATTGGTTGTTTACGCGATAATACATCATCCCGTTGGATTGAATATGTAAATTTTTGTCTTTATTTTAGTTGATTTTTTGAAGGTTTCTCTTTGCTGTTTGAGTTTACTCTTTGCCTTGCTAAATCATTGATCTCAATGCAAAAATCCTAACATGTTTGTACATGAATTGTTATGGCACAAATGGATATTGATACGACTTGTCTTTGAGCCTGTAGTTTTAAGCGAGTATATAGTATTTGTATGTGTTTGAGTCGAAAGGTATCACAAATTGAACTTTGTGTGTAAAACCATAAAAATAGAAAATGTTTACTGGAGGATAAACAGGAAAAAAGAACAGCCAATTGCACTTTGTCGTCATCGTTGTCGTCGTTGTCGTCGTCGTCGTCGTCGTCATTTTGCAGCTATTTGTCAGTTCTTTAACAAGAGAAACTCCAATAAAATGAACCCCCCCAGTCATTTCAAAAGCGAATTGCTTTGTTCCTATTTCTAAGTCGGTGATCGACGATTTAAACGAATGAACATGAACCGCACAAATGACGAACGAAGAAAAAAAAAAATAGTAAAACAGCCTGCACATGACACGTTTGTTGATATTTCATTCCTCACTCAACACATGCACTTTTTGTTTTACTTTTCGCTTCATTTGCTGCGCCGAGTTTTTTTTTTCACTCTGTATCATTTGTGTTGCGCGCACATTTTCCTTGTTACGTTACGTTCCGTAATTCCATTTGTTCAATTGCATTTGTCAGCCCCATTTTAAACTGCACAAACATTTTGCACAAATAATATATATTTCCCATGTGTGTGCGTGCGCTTCTTTTTTTCATATTGTTCTTTTGCCGAATGAACACATTTGCACAAAATAAACAAACTCATTCTCGCTTCTCTTAATGGAAATCACATTGTCAGAAATGCCTTTTTATATCATTCATATGGACTTCGTTTATGTATACTTTTTTTTTTTTTCGTTTGAATTTGAGTTTGGGTTTGAGTTTGAGTTTGAGTTTGAATTTGAATTTGAGTTTGTATGTTTTTTCTCTCTGCGTGTGTTAACTTTTTTCGATTTTATATACGAGTAATGAAAACATGCAATTAGGAAAAAAAAGGGTTTCAACAAACAAGACAGTTCACAAATTAATTCAAGTGATGATGTTGGCCATTTTATTTGACCCATTTCTTCAGGGCACTTTTTTTTTTATATCAATAACACTTAAACTCACATACTCATTTCTATACATTATATATAAGCAATTCAATGAAACAAGAAAAAAAAAAACATTTAAAACGAAACGTATTGAACGCAATTACTTCCATTTTAAATCAATTCACAGTAAATGAATTGATTTGTAAGCAAAACCCATTGATGAACATTATTTTACATAGTTTTGGGGCAAATATATCAATTAAATTCCTTCTACAATAGAAGATAAGAGTAAATAAAATGAGACGAGAAATTGATCTTGTTTGAGATCGAAATAGGACAGAAGATGAGAAAAGACGGGGAGAGAGATAGATAGAGTGAAAACGATAGAATGACAGAGATAGAGAGGGAGAGAGAGATAGAGAGAGAGAGAGGGAGAGAGGGAGAGAGAGAGAGAGAGAGGGAGAGAGGGAGAGAGGGAGAGAGGGAGAGAGTGAGAGAAAGAAAGAGTGAGAGAAAGAGAGAGAAAGAGAGTGTAAGTGAGAGAGAGTGTAAGAGAGAGAGAGAGAGAGAGAGAGAGAGAAAGGAAAGAAAGATAGTGAGAAAAAGAAAATGATGAGTGAGAGAAAGAATGAGCTAATGTTCGTAAAAGACAGTAAAAGATTGCAAGAAAGAATGACAAAAACTGAGAGAGAGAGTGTTCAAGAACGAGAAAGAGAGAGAGAGTTTGTGAATAATGAGGATTTCTATCTATTTTGTTTAACTTGAAAAATCCATTTCCAATTTTTCCGAAACAGTAAAACTGATATATAGTATTCTCCGTATGTTATTTATGGCAAAAAAAAAACGATAAAATAAAACGCAGTTCCACATTTTAAGTTCATTCGAATTCAGTAGAAATCGACATTTCTGCTAAAATATTCATTGAATTTTTCATTTGTTTATTTCTTTCTGTGTGTTCATTGAATATTCTCTCGGTTGCTGTTGTGCTTGTCAATGTCGGTTGGAAATTCATTGCCTAGATAGCTGTGGTATTGCCATGTACCACATTGTGACTCGATTGCTTATCGCTAGCCAAAAAAAAAAAAAATTAGATAATCAAAACCGAAAATTTTGTGAAATTTTCATAAGATGGTCGGAAATGTTATTGAAACATTTAACATATTTACATGAAAATGTTATTATGATGATATTATTTTGTATTTGTTTAGGATCGATGGAAAATCTGTTTGGGATTATTTTTAGGCTAATCAAATATGAAAATCAAAATGTCCAAGCACAGCAATGAGAGTAGCTCCAAAAGAATTAAGATACAAACAGAGACATAGAAATGTAATTTAATTATAAATAAATTGTACAATAAAACCGATTCTCTATATTGACAGTTTCCATTTAGTTTGTTTCAATATATCAACTAAATAACGAGAAATTTTCATGTTGCCTCTCCGTTGGGCCAATAATTCTGAAGCAGGTCTATATGTACATCGTAAAGATACCGAAAAATTCATATGAAATGAAACTGATTCATGTCACCGTATAAAAGTTTATTTATTTCCCTTTGAATGTGCGCGGCTTTATATGGAAAATACACGCAGAGAATTAGATATAGAGTGAGTGTGGGAGAGAGAGAGAGAGAGAGAAACATGGCAGCAATTAAATGGAATGCTTGTTTGGGTTGTTTTTTCTCTGTTACGCTTCGCTTCTTATATCGTTGAGCATCGTTGTTTTATGGCTTTTGTGTTTACATATGTACATGAAAATGCTCTAGTTTCTCTCTCTCTCTCTCTCTCTCTCTCTCTCTCTCTCTCTCTCTCTCTCTCTCTCTCTCTCTCTCTCTCTCTCTCTCTCTCTCTCTCTCTCTCTCCCTCTCTCTTACTTCTCTATTTCATCGTATAAAATGTGTATTATTTTTGTTCGAATTTCAAAAGACTGCAGCGCCTTCAATTACATTGTATGTCAATCGTGTATCTGTAAACAGAAGAAATGGAGCCGGAGACAAAGATGACTAAATACGCTTTAAACATTTGTGAAGTGAACATATACAATACACATGCACACACGAAGGGAGAGAGAGAGAGTAGAGAGATAGAGATAGAGAGAGAGAGAGAGCGACAGAAACACACGACAAAATGAATCAAACGAAATTATAATGACGATGGCGTCGACAACCGTAACAAACGATACTTTCGGGTAAAATATATCGTTTATACAATTTTTCGAGAGCTAGATCCGAGACAATGCTGTCGACGTTAAGAATAAAAAATGAGAAAAATACTTGAATCTAGTACCTTGTCGCATCGCTTCAACAATATTTCATTTACCGTTGATTCAAAATATCATTCATACAATGTTGCTATGAAGATAAAAGCGAACAACATACACAGCGCAACGAAAGATGACATAATAGATGCATCGAGTGAGAGTTGTATTTTTTATTCTACTCTCGACTTTGCCTCTAGAACGATACCAACTTCAATCAGATAAAAATGAAAATCTTGAAAAACATAGCTCGCTAAATATACTCCATATTAAAACCAATTGAAAAACAGTCAACAATTAAAATGATGTTGTTATTTACTAAACTCTGTTCTCTTTTTTTATTCCCAGGGGCTCTGGAGCTCACTTACTCTTTTTCTATCTCTCTGGCTCTCTCTTTCCTCTTCGTACCTTCCTCCCTCACTCTCTCTCACTCTCTCTCTCTCTCTCTCTCTCTCTTTCTCTCTCCCCTTTCACTCACTCTCTCTTTTCTCTCCATCCCAAGAGACAAAGCTCTAACTCTTTCTTTTTCTCTCTCTCTCTCTCTCTCTCTCTCTCTCTCTCTCTCTCTCTCTCTCTCTCTCTCTCTCTCTCTCTCTCTCTCTCTCTCTCTCTCTCTCTCTCTCTCTCTCTCTCTCTCTCTCTCTCTCTCTGTCCCCCTGCCACTTTTCCTTTCAATTCTCTCGCCAATTCAAACTCTAAAACTTTTGTTCGCATAATGTACACATGTGAGTGATCAATCTCTCGGTGTCCACTTGGGTCTTTTTCAACGAGTCATATTATCAAATGCAATGAGATACATTCAATCAACTGTCCCACGTTATCATGCATACTGCATTTATATAAAATGTGGCGTGTATGTTTAGTAGTTTGTATATCATGTTGTTTATATAAGCGCGGTCAATGGGAAAACCAAACGTTCATTTGTTTATTTTCTTTTGAATGCATACAAAATGAATTTTAATATGCTTTGTATTATTATGAGCTCAATGATTAAGCTAAATAGAATCATGTCAACGGAAAATTTTCTTTGTCAGTCTATGTGACTTTTGATCGGCTTTGTTAGTTCTTTTTTTTTTATATTGTAATATTCTCTAAGCCTGAGATTCTCTCGGTCAACAGTGTGAATGTGTCATAAAATGTTTATAATTCAGTTAGAATTTTATTAACAAAATTAAACGGTTCCGAAAGTGAAGAGTGGAACTTTTTTTTTTCGTCATCCGAATTGTGGGGGAACTTGAGCTTCATATATGATAGGATTGTTGTTATTTTTTGTATCGTATCTCAACGAAAAATTGTGGTTTTTGAAAACCCATTATAGCAAAACATTACAAACTAGTCAAAAAGAGTTTTTCCACATGTCAGCACAGAGTTTTGGTATGAGAGTCAACAATGTTGCTTGAAATTGCGATATATATTCCATAAATAATATGGAGATTGATATCGATTACCGAATAAAAACAGAAACGCAAAATATTGTGTGTCTACCACAAATGACTTTTAGCTGTAATGCCAAACAAACTTTGACAAATGCAAACCGAGCACAAAAATTTCTCTAAGCCATCGTTTTATTAAGTTGGAAATTGTTTTCCATGTGTGTGTGTGTGTGTATGTGTGTGTGTGTGTGTGGGTGTGTATGTTTTCGCAATGAAACATATATTGCACGACCGATAAAAATATACCAGACCAAATGAGTATGGCAATTTTATCTCGAGTTTGCAACTGTTTCGTTTATTTAATGTGTATGTTACCAAATATCAATAGAACGACGGAATGGAACGAAAACTCAATTATTTAATGGATAGGCAAAGAGTAGCGAACACTTGATCCGACTACACAATGTCAATGTAAAGAAGAAAAAAAAAAACCTCTTTCTTTTCGCCTTTCGTTTCTTCACAATTTTCCGCTCACTCGATGTCTTTCTTTATTCACTTTGGCATAGAATCGTTGTATAAACAGATGTACGGCTGCTCATTTCATACAGTTGACACTTTGCAATCGCACAAAATGAATCCAGAAAGAACAAATAGGCGACGGCATAAATAACATAAAATGATGTTCACAACCAACATTTTTATTCATTTGACAAGTTTATTCTTTATTTAGCTTCAAGCAAATTATTACCAAGAACTGAGACATTGTGGCCCTTTTTGTTTTGCTTTGACTGACTTTATTTTAAAATAAACTGTAAAATTTGTGTCATTCACCTTAAACTCGCACTGTGCCAAACTGTGTGTCTGTGCTGTAACCATAACTAGAATTAATTCATTTGAATTCATTTAATATGCTTTTGCTGCGTGCATTTGTTAATATAACATTTCATCGCCTCACTTGTTTTGTTGCTGTTTTTAAGCTCGTCTCTGTTTTTCCCTTCTCTTTCATTCTTTTCTTTTTTCTAGTTCAATCATTCTCCATTTCGACTCTTCTATTTTCTCACACTGTATTGCTCCCTGTTCTTTCTCGTTCCCTATCATTTTCTCCTCTCCCTTTCGTAATCACTCTCTCTCTTTCTCTTTCTCTTTCTCTTTCTCTTTCTCTTTCTCTTTCTCTTTCTCTTTCTCTTTCTCTTCTCTCTCTCTCTCTCTCTCTCTCTCTCTCTCTCTCTCTCTCGTTCTCTCCCCCCTCTATATCTCTCTCTTTCTATCTCTGTTTTTTTCACAACATCTCTCTCCCTCTCCAACTCCCTATTTTCCTGTCTCTCTCCTTTGGCATTGTCTCATGTATATTCTCGTATAGTTTCATTAAACTATCTACGCTCAAAAAGACAGTTTATTCAACCCAATGAAATGTTGATCTCTCGTTCATTCAATGTAAATTAAAGTATAGTGAAAAAAAAGACCCGTAAGGAGAAACACTATTATTGGATTAATTATGGTTGCGTCGTTATTATTCTGTGTTCTTATTCATTGGAAAATTAGTATAGAGTAACGAAGTGGGATCCCCCCTCTTGTAATCGACAATTTTAGATTTTGTGTCGCCATTCACGAAATTGACCAAAATAGAAAATCCAAGAACTAATAATCATCGCTTCAATTTTTTTTTTTCCTTTTGAAATGAGTGTGTCTTTCAATCAACAGTTCTGTTGAAAATTATAGCGCATTTCGTGCCTATCTCATTCATTTTCGTTATCAATTTGTTCAATTTGAAATGTTTAATCGCATCAATGTTAAAACGATAAATGTTCATCAACGCCTAAATGTTCAAATTATTGACGAAAATTAACAAAATGCATGGAATTCATAAATTTTAACTGCTCGCTTGATTAAATGAATAAATGTTCAACTGGCCAACTGCTGTATGACATCTGATTAATAATTTATTTTTAGAATTTCCTAACAACTTCATTGTAAATATCACATGTTTATAAAATGTGAATCAATTCATTGGTTGCATTGTTGAGCATTCAGCGTGACTATTTTTTCGAGAATCATTAAATGATATTGTAGCCACACTTTCATTATTGGGTTTCTTTCAAGGAATCCTCTCATATTCACAAATTTGATTTTCTTAATCACTTTGTGAACTTTGCTCTCTCTCTTTCGAATTAGTAATTCAAATGTGATAAATTATTTTCTTCCAAAATCTTCGTGCTAAAATGCACGTCAGACGTATATAAGTGTGTTTTACTTCAAGTTTTTATCAATTTGTACAAAACGAAAAAAAGAAAAAAAAAAAACGAAAAAGAGAAAATAGAAATGAGTTGATATGTCATTTTGATAAGAATCTTGTTTGTGACACACGATCTTTTGTTTCGTTCAAGTGTCAATGAATTGTTTTGAGAAAGGAAAAAAACCACAGACAAAAAGGAAAGAAGCGAGAATAAGTAGAAACGAGAGAAAGAAAGAGAGAGAGAGAAAGAGAGATAGAGAGAGAAAATGAGGGTATGTGTGTGTGTTTGTCAAAAAAATCAATTGACACTGGAAAAATACCATCGATTTGTGGGGAAAAACTTTCGTTCAATTGAAGACAAAGAAAAACAGTTCGCATTTTGAAATAAGCACATTTTGCGAAACGAAGCCATTTCTTTTTTCCAAATTATTCCATGGGGGGGGGGGGGGAACTGAATGAATAGTCACACCTTTAAAAATGTGCTGTGATGATGAGCGTGTTTTTGATTATAAATGAAATCATTTTTAATAGAATCGCAAAATGTGCTTATCAGTCAGCTTTACACGATGGCAAACAATATTAATTAAACAGTTCATATTATTATTGCATTGATACAGAGGACAAAGAATAATAGATTTTTTTACAGCCCATAGCAATATATTCGGTCTGACACCAATTCACATGTTAATAACAGAGTATTAATTTAGCAATGACCAAGGCGTTATCGAATTGCATGACAATAGCATTATTTTTCCTATCGATTTCGACTCAAATTTCAAACAGTTGAACAGTTTTTCTTTTCTCGTTTTCAAAACCATTTTGTTTGCCCCGAATCTATTTGTTTACGTCTCTGAAATTCGATTATTTGCAGAACCATTGTTTCGATCGGTTTCTGCTCTTACCAAATATTGGACTTTGTGTATTCACAGACAAGTGATGGACTTTGTCTTGAATTGGAAATGTGTATTCTCTCTTGAGAGTGTGAGATGCAAAAAAAAAAAAAAAAAAAAAAGAAAAACACTAATAATTTTGCTGCTGGCATTCGTGTCAATAATCTCTTTAGATTTGTTGATGGTAGAATGCTACTGAGAACCTTTTTGCATGAAAATGAATGTGCTTCGAAAAGAATGTCAAAAGAAGGGTCCTGTTTAATTTGATGCCAGACTCAATGTTCTTTTTGAAAAACAAACTTCAACACATAAATGTGTCTCGATGTGCTTATAAATGTGACGCGACGTGAGATTAAAAAAGAATTTCAATGTGTTTGAAAAACACAACTTGATGAGTTTCAAAGGAAATATTCTTTTAATACACAATAATTTTCATTCCAAAATGTTTTCATTTGCAGACGATTGTAAAGATAAATGCACGCACAATAAATTCAGTTACTATGCAAAACTATTAATTAAAATTAATGAATGTTTGAATGGAGAAAACATTGAAAGAATAATTCAAGAATGCTTGAGAATGATTGAAATAAAACATTAAAAACAATATCCTATTTTGTGTTGAGTTGCTTTGAGTGTAAATGTGTATTTGAAATGTTGTTTAATTACTTACATTATCGAAATGATGCGCTACAAATTTCGATGGATTTAAACAAAATGATGGATTTTAATTGCAATTCGTTACCCATGATCGACTTACTTTGCGATTCAAATGATGGAATGATGATGGTTGGCCTTGAGTTGAAAAACTGACATTGTACACTTTTGTGATAGATTGAATTGACACAAAATAATTCCGTGTATTTTAACAGAGAATTTGAAGTCGGGTGCTCGGTATAAAAGGTCGAAACATTGAAAAACTGACGAAAATGTTGCAAGTTCTCGTGCACAATAAAATTGAATGGACGAAAATATACTCAATATTATGGCAATGAATAATTCAATTCAGTCTGGAAGTCCTTTCAGCACTTTGCGTGCAATACGATAACGATTCTCTGCCATTTTATTCGCATAATTTACTCGTTTTTTCTACTTTTGTCTTTTATACTGTGTACTCACTCTCTCTCTCTCTCTCTGTCTCTCTCTGTCTCTCTCTGTCTCTCCCTTTTTCTCTTTCTCTCTCTCTCTCTCTCTCTCTCTTTCTCTTTCTCTCTTTTTCTCTCTCTTTCTCTCTCTGTCTTTCTCTCTCTCTCTCCCTCTCTCTCCCTCTCTCTCCCTCTCTCTCTCTCTCTCTCTCTCTCCCTCTCTCTCCCTCTCTCTCTCTCTCTGTGTGTGAATTGACTTCGAATCGGTACCTAATCCGACTAACACACTCGCCGCATGAACGAAGGACATTATGTAAATTACAATGAAAGCGCGCATCACACAAAAATGCCAAATGGAAAATGAAACGTTAGCATTTACGTAATGATTTTCATTTGTTATGTTTTTCTCTTTTTCTTTTTTTTTTTTTGCTTGTGCCGTGGATTTGCAACGTGAATGCAAAATGCCAAGCAAAAATACAACGCAACCGGGGCGAGTATAAACAACAACATCTGCTAAAATTTATGGTAACAAAAGCGCAAATAATTTGCTAAAGATACATAGAAATAATATCAAGCGTGAAAATAAAATGAAAAATAATGGTGCGCAACAAACGAAATGAACAAAATCACGAAAATTATAATGTAATTCGTTTGGCTATGAAATTCTTATGGAAATGATGATGAATCACATTATTGTTTATATGCATTTCATTTATGTTTTGAGTTGTCGTTTTCATTTGTTGTTGTCTCTCTAGTGGGCTGCAGGCGGCGGTTATTGTTACACTTTTCTACGGTTTCGTAATATTGAATTGAAAGTATTCATCGTCGACAAGAAACGGAAGGAAGAAAATACCATTTTCCACAATAAATAAATGTATTCAGAATTATTATTATTTTATGTATTCAGAATTAGTAGTGTTTCAACAAAATCAAAAGAAATTACATCATTGGGATTCTTAGTATATTCTCATTTATTTTTACAGATTTTTTTGTTTGTTTTTCAAACATTCTGCTTTTCACAATCTACTTCGCTTTCTCTCACTCTCACACTTGTTACCTCCTTTGGATCCTCTTTCTTTCGACTTCCCCCCCCCCCCTCTCTCTCTCTCTCTCTTCCTCTATCATTTCTTTCTACCCCTCTGCCCTCCTATCATTCTCTATCTTTATCTTTCTCTTTTTTTCACTCTATTTTGTCTGTTTATTTTTCTCACTCATTCACTGTTTTCTTTTTCCTTTACTTGGTTTTCCCTTCTCTCTTTCTCTCTCTTTCTCTCTCTCTCTCTCTCTCTCTCTCCCTCTCTCTCTCCCTCTCTCTCTCTCTCTCTCCCTCTCTCTTTTCACATGGGTTTGGAAATGTTATTATTCGTTGATCATTTGTTCAAAGTACGCAAACAACGCTGGTTCATAATTCACCATTGTGCACGCACGTTTGTCAGCACGCACAGATATATTACGCAATCATTTTGCAAAGTTCTATGGGTTGGTTGTTGTTTGTTGTTCTATTTTCCTTTTTGCCCCGTATTCGGGCTGCCATACGATCATATTCTTAATATAAATACGATACCGTCTAGTACAGTATAACCGAATGGCCTTAGTTGTGGCAGGGCGGTCTGGTGTCATAATTTCTTTCTCTCTCTCTCTCTCTCTCTCTCTCTCTCTCTCTTTTTTTTTTTGGTTTTTGTTTTTAGCAAAATAAATAAAATTGGCCACCATGGAATTGTGCTTTATTAATATTTATATAAACGTCAAAATGGTCTGCATGTAACCGACACACAGGCAACATTTTAACAATTATTATCAACAAAATAATAATATTTATGCCGAAAAACCACATTCAAAGTTGTGTGATATTTGTTGTATATAGAAAACGTTATCGATGTGCTTGGCCGCATGCCATATAATGTTTGTTGTGCAAATTATTTTCAATAAAATCGAAATTATGCTTGAATTGAAGCGAGTATTAAATAATTGTTTGCCATTTAATTTGCATAAATGTGAAAATGAACACGAAAACCTCTTTATATCCAATGAAATGAAATTATGAGATGATAATATCGACGATATCGCAGTATTTGATCCAGTATGTCAATAAATTTATCGGGGCCAGAGATGGGAGTGTGTGTTCGTATGGTCATAAAGAGAGACAGATACGTTTTGTATACGATAAATTGAGACTCACCATTTAATGACCAAATATGTGAAGGCAATGATGTGGCTGTATAAACGCGTCCCAAAGCAATGGCACCAGCTGTTGCAGCCGCTATACTATCAGCATCTTGGGCTAATGTCGCTTGTTGTATCACCGCTTCAATGTTTGATGTTTGAATCTGTGGAATTGCTACATTGCCAAAAAGAAAGAAAAAAAAAAACCAATATTTTAATTCGATTCAAAAAGATGTGTGGATTATTCAGAGTTGATAATTGTTACCATTCAAATAATTGGTTTGGGTCATTCCATGTCCATTGCTTTGTTGTAAATCTGGAACGGATGTTAAACTTCGTGCACGTTGCCGATCGATCATTGATTGATTTGCGGCTGAGACATGCATTCCAGGTATTGGTCGAAGTAAATTGAAACCAGTGGCCGATGAACCGCCCGGTATTACTTCAGTCGCTGAACTACTACTCGATGAAAATGTTCGATTTCGTGGACTTTGCGAATTGTGCTGTTGACTATGAACATGATGCTGATGATGGGGACCAGAACCAGCCGTACCATTTCCACCATTTGCTGTACTTGTTTTTGCACCCATTTTTTTTCTTTTTTTTTTTTTGACTTAAACGTGTGCACACAATAAAACAAAAATTTACAACTTCATAAATCGAAATACTAAATAAAAAAACTTGAACTTTGTTTGTATAGCGCAATCTCACTCTCACTCATTCGCTGTCAACAGCGATTATGTTTCTGTTTTCTTTTTTGTAAAAATTTTTTCACAATTTAATTCATCCAAATAACAAAACACAAGCTAATGCTACTATGTTCAAGTCATTTTGAATTCTTAATTTCTTAGAAAGCGTTAATTTGCAGTAAAATCTTTTAGCACAATAACATAATCAGCACGAAAATATTCAAAACTGAACAAACAATCAATTAGACAAAATTATAAACCGAATGAAATGTGAAAGAGAAAAAAGATGTTTTTTTTTTTGTTTATTTTTTGTTTTGCGTAACAAATGTTCTGCGGTTTTTGTTATTCTTTTTTTGTTTCGTGCATATGTGTGGGACGATCACGATTGTATCGATGCTTTAAATGCTCTTTTTTTTTTCTCTTTCTCTCTGTCTCTCACTCTCTCTGTGTATGTGTCTCTCTTTCTTTCTTTTTGTTTTTCTCTTTTACTGTGTGTCTGTTGAGGTTTTGTCTTGGTAACAATAATTCAATGCTATGCGAATAAGTTCCATTAAGTTGAAACAAAGGCCATTCGTATATTGCGAATAAAACAAAAAAAAAAACACACACACACAAATTTGATGGCGTTTTAAAATGACGACTCGCTCATATTTGTTTCTCTCTGCTCTTTTTTCTCTATTTTTTTATATTTCTGTGCGTTGTGTTCGTTGGTGTTTTTTTTTTTTTTTTTTCGTTATCGTCGATGAGTTTGTGCATTTCAAATAAAAAATGAATTGGATTGACTGTCAAAATACATGACTAAACAAATACACCATCGGATTGATGGCGCATCGTCTATATTTTGGTATATTTTTATATATGACACTCTGGTAGCGCGCACACAATTTTTTTTCTCTTTTTTATTGAAAGAGAAAAAAAAACACGAAAATATTGAAGAGAGTTTTAGACAGAAAAAAAAAACCACTTGAAATATATATATATTTTTTGGTAGCTTCGTCTTTCAATTTACAATTTAATTTCCGTTCAGTTTGTTATGTGACTGTTAAGCACAGAGAGAGAAGAAAAAAATACCTCGCTTTGGTATTGCGTTTTATGTTCAATATAAAATTCCACTGATAATTCTCGACGGCAATGTTCTCTTGTCACGCCACAACACGATCAAATCAATCGCTTTTGGCCCCTTCGCTTTTCTTTCACTACACTTTTATTTTTGTTTGTCTCTTGATACACCAAATACGACAAACTATTTTAAATAAAACACACAATTACGATAAAATTGAATGAATATTTAACACAAACACATTTTTATTGGATATCGAATTCGATTTTTTTTTTTTTTCGTTGATCCAAAGAAAAAACGGAAGGAAATTCAATCGAAATTAAAGAAACACATATTAATATGAACGAAATTGTGGATAATTTTATGTTTTCCGGAAAAAAAACAGGGAAAAATTGATTTTTTTCAAGAGAATCTCGAAATTTGAAAAAAAAAAACCGAAATTGTCCGACAAACTGAATGAAATAACGTTTAAAATCGAAAAAAAATCCGCATTTAATGAACCAACTTAAAGAAATTCACAAAAATCTCGTAAAAATGTCAAAATTGTACACTTAAAAGTCGTTCACGCAGTTATTGTTGAATAAAATGTCGTCGTTAAAATCTATGAAAAATTTGTTCGACGGAAGTTGATATCTTGGTCAATTATCGCTTACGACGTAATCGATAGAAATGAATTGCGCGACGATTAAGGCAATTTTAACCGAATTCATTTCAAAACACACACACACATTTACAATTTGTTATTATTTTTGAGAGTAAGAAAAACAAACAAATTACAAATCAGTTACTGTGATTTTATAATTATAATTGTCTATCGCGTGACATGTGTACGAATGAAGAACGTCCTTAAGCATCAGTTGGCGGCTTATGTGTGTGACTATTTGCTATCAGCTGGTTTTTGCGACTATACACATTAGTTGAATGAATCAAACTTATTTTCACATTCACAGTTTTTTTTTTATCCCTGCTTCTGTGTCTCGCTCTTGCTCTTGCCCTCTTTCTCTATCACTTTCCGTCCTTTTTTTTTCTATGTGTGTCTTTCTTTCTCTCTCTCTCTCTCTCTCTCTCTCTCACTTTCCGTCCTTTTTTTCTCTGTGTATCTTTCTTTGTCTCTCTCTCTCTCTCGCTCTTTGTTCTTCTATCTTTTCTCTCTCTTATTTCACTGTATGAGTATTTAAAAAACTAGATCGGCAATAACAAGAATCAAACGTCACTTTTCATCGTTTCGCTTATTTTGTTTTTCTCCTTCTATCGTTGATTTAGAGCGCAAAGCGCGTGTACTTCATTGGAACGGCGTTTCTGAGGAATTCTAATTTTGTCGAAATTTGAGCGATTTACGGCTGATGATTAAAGTCACGGTGATAACGTCATGGCATTCCCGTGAAATGAATGATTTCGTCAATGTGATTTATGGTATCAGCTCTGATTTTGATTGTACAAAATATTGGCTTAGTTTTAATGCAGAAAAAAAAAGAACACCAGAAAAATATTGACTTAGTTCTGACTCGAAAAAAATGTACGAATTTGGAGCTCACAAGTAAATTTCTGTTATAGTAATCAAGAGTTTTTTATGCACCTTTCAAAGGGAAAAAAAATCCACATATACATTCACACACGCATATCAGTCGATGAAATCAAATTCAATTCTTTTTCCACACGAATGAGAAAATTGAGAGAACATTTGGTTTCATTTGTTTCATATTGGATTTGAAATCGTGTTTCATAGCAGCCCAACAACGTGTTCCATCATTTCAACCGAATACAGCGTAAAAGGAGAAAAAAAAAGAGTGTAAAACGCAATTTCATTCTTCGTGTAAGACATCCATGTCATACACACCTACAACCACTCGATTTTTTTTTTTTACTTCTGCATTCAATACATGTTCGCTCTTTTTTTCCTTGGTGAAATTTTTCCGAATCGATTCACGGCACAGTTTTCACATTCCGATTGTATTTTTTGTTGTTGTTGTTGTTGTTCAGTCTTTTCATTCGTTACCAAACACTTTTATCACATTGACAAAGTTGTGGTTCAAACACAATTCTTGAAATGACAACACAATCAACACTCTGACACGGGCACCTGAGCCTCTGGCTGCATTTCAAATTCTTTCTCTCTCTCTCTCTCTCTCACTCTCTCTCTCTCTCACTCTCTCTTTTTCATACAATTGTGTTCTCTGTGTGTTTCACAGCTAAATTTTCATTTCCGTTCTGGATTATTTCGCTTCTTGATTTTGGTATATGCCTATGCGCGATTTTTCACTTTTACTGCACAAACAAGAAAAAATTCACATTCTTTAATGGGCAACAGTTCGACATTTCCCTTCGTTTTTATTTCTGTTTTGTTTTGGATTTTATTTCTTTCTCCTTATTTTATTTATTTTTTTTTTTTGCGCTTTTCGCAGTCAACAAAATAGCACCCGATGTAGTGAATTTCGGACGGGCGACATTTTGCATACACACTCTCTCTTCTTGACTACACTCAACTCAAACGAAAAATTTTTGCTATCGCGCTTATGTGTTTTGTGTGTTGTCTCCACCAACTGAAATATATTCTCTGTCTCTTCTCTGCTTTTGTCGTTTTATGCTGTTGCTGCTACTTTTGATGCTTTTTGCGTTTCTATATGCGCGCTCTTTCGAATCACTCGCACATACGTTCATAAACTATTTCAATCTCTTTCATAGCATACACAAAAACAAAACATGTGCAATGAACACCATATTTTGACATTTCGTTCAGAGAACATACACATGAACATGAGAAAATCTAAATGAATGAATGTGTAAAACAGAGACAAACAATGGCCAAATGAGCGAGAGCACAGTATTTTGTTTTCAATTTTGTTTCGCTCTGTTATCTTTTGTTGTCTTCGCATGACACAACACAAAAAATGTAAATAAATCGAAATGCAACGCAGACGTCAAATGCATGAATATTTTCTTTTTTTTAATCTTTCTTATCTGAAAGCGATAGACTTTTGTTAAGATTATTCGGATTTAAGTGATATTTTCATTTACGATTTCTTTGAAAAAAGTCACAGTTTTTTCTGAAGAAAAGTCTCTAATTGTTAAAAATTCTCAATTCAGTCAAACCGAAACTTTTCCATAGCGCAATCATTCGAAGAAAAAACATTCAAAATAGAATCATTTGAAGCGCAAACATTCAAAAGGCGCAATTGTTTATTCTGTTTTCAGCTCATTCATTTCTGTTTGTCAATTGTCTTTTCGCAACGCTCATCACATAACAGAATTACTCAGTTTTAAAAAATTACAATAACATATTTGTTTTTCACAATACAATACATTCGCTTTTCCCTTTAAAACACATTCATTCATCATTTTACAACGCATTGCAACGCAATTTAACGCCGCCAAATTAATAAACATCTGGCAACAGACAACTTCATACTATTCATTTCTGTCGCTGTAGCCGAAATGTCAAACAATTATTAATTTATATTGAAAAATGGCAGATTCCGACGAATCAGTTGAATTATTATTTTTTGATACATTTTCTCATGATATAAATGAGGTAATTACTGTTGAAATGATAAATTGCAAAGTGTCTGTTTAAAATGCATGTAAAAATGTGAAAATTATGATGAAAATTATCGAAAATTCATTGATTTTTTATTTGGCATCATTGCACATAACCTCAATTGAATGCTTTGTTTATAGCATTACTAAAACCAAAACGAAAATGTAAAAAACCAACAATCATTGTTATTAAATTTTTTTGTTTTTTTTTTTCTTTTTTTTTTTTGTTTCATTTTGTAGGATTTAAATTTGGATTTGGTACAATTTCCGCAACCAGTTTATATTGGTGAAGTGCGTATAATACCATTGGGTGCTCGTGTACAAGCTGATTTTCCGGGCGGTGTACGTTTGGGTGCAACAAATCCATCAAAATTTCATATACAATTGTTTGTAAATGATTTATCAAAACCGGGCGCATCGACATTTGAACGTTTAGGTGATTTTGAATACAATCAAAATGATTGCATTAATTATGATGCAAAAAATTGTAACAATGTTACGGGTAATACAGAACGAAATAGACAAATACCAACTGATGGTTTAGTATTACGTGGTAGCTATACAACAATTACATTGGCCGTATATGGTTCATTGGCAAAAGATGAAATTAATGATCAACAAATTCGTTCACCACCACCACCACCGACTGTCACACCAATTGATGAATTATCTACGGTGGCAATGACAACCGATGTTAAAATTGAACAAACGGTAAATGTTGATTTTACACCAGCAACTGTTAATACAACAACAATTGAACGTGATACAAAAGATATTGGACAAAATTTCTTTGGTAATGAAGCAAATCCGGAAAAAATTATTAAAACAAATGTATCGGTATCGGAATCAGTGCGACAATATACTGAAGATTGGGTTGCATCAACCGGTGCTATTAATGTTTCTGCCAGTTCAATGGATGCTAAATCACCGGATATTGATAATTGGGATGCTGATGATGATTTAAATAAAACAATAATTTCATCACCACGATCTGGTCGACGATCACGATCACCAGATGCACGACGTCTTAAACGTGATTGGTCAAAAAGTCCTGAATATATTCGACGACATCGTCCATATGAACGAAGTGTTTTAGATAAAAAATTACAAAAAACTCGTGAATATGAAGCATCACGACGAACACCACCGCCATCAAATCGAGCACCACGAACACCATCACCTGAACATATACATTCACCGGCCGATTCACGTCGACCTAGAACACCTGAAAGTCATTTATCTGATGATTATCATAAATATGCTAAATCAGTTCATAGCCCACAATCAGCAATTGAAGACGGTGACAATGAAAAAGCAACAACAGCTATTAGCTCATTGGCTCCAACTGAACCGGATGATGATGCAATGTCACAAGGTAAGTTGTATAAATAAATTTCGTTTTTCGGAAGAAATTTTTAATTTTTTTTTTTTTCTTTTTTTTTCCTTTTCTCAGAAGAACCATTTGAACCAATTCTGAGCGATGATGAAATTCCTGATGATGCCATTGATCAATATGAAATTGACTATGATGAACCGGAAAATTCCATATATTCAGCATTAAAAAATTTCAATCCATTCAACGAAGAACTCAAACACTATGTACCGGCCGATGAAAAAATGAGCGCAAATGCTCGTGAATTAGTTGAATTGGCAACAAAATGTTTGCATCGATCAAAATTAAAAGAAAGTGCAAGCATTGAAAAGACCTTCGTTGAATCACAATCAAATGAAATGCGTGAAAATTGGGTGCATGCTGCTGAACAATTAATTCAAATTATAAATTTAATTTATAATTTAGCTGGTGCAACACAATCACGTAGCCAACAAACGTTAAATAGTTTAGTTGTATTAAATCGTCAACAATTGGTTGATTGGATGCGAATTGGTTTAAGTTTTGAGTGTGCAAATTCACAACAACAGCCTGGATACAAGATTCGGCATATGAAATGTGGCTTACGTTTAATTGAAATGTTAGCCGTTGATGAAACATTTATTGATTGTTTAATTTATAAAGAAAAATTCAATGTTTTCGAATATTTGTATCGGTTGTATGAGCAAAAATTTATGGCACTTTCACTGAAATTAATGATATGCCGTGCAATTTTTGCATGTTTGGACACCAAAACTGGCATTGATTTTTTCACCCGTTTAACAAATAATGATGGCATTAAACCGGTTAGCAGTGAAAATGGTTATCAAAAATTAATAAAATTATTGCAAGAGAATCCATTGACCAGACTCAAATTTCCATTGAAAGCAATTTTAAAAAAAGTTAATTTATATGAATCATTGCAAGTTGTACGGGATATTGTAAATCGGCAATTTGTTAATGGTGACATAAAAATGGAATTGGACAATTATGAGAATGGCATTTCAATGCATGGTAAATTGCTTAAAGATTGTCTCAAAGATATTTGGTCAGCATTTACATGGGATAAACAAAGCTATTCACAACCAAAACGTTTCTTGCCAATTTCAACAAAATTTGAAAAAGTAATGGATTTAAATGCAAATAAAATGGCCGCAAATAGTTTTATACGATATTTTCGCATTAACGGGTTAATTGAATCATTGCTGATGATCGTTTCGCAAAGTGCCAATCATGATATTATCTCAGAAGATGTATTTGATATAACATTACTCATTTTGGAATCATTGTGTCGCACTGAATATGGATTAAATTATTTGAGCGAAAAATCGGATATTACAAATGTACTGATTAAATGCTTAATTCAAGCACCAATTGATGGACAATTGATTTCACAACAAATGGACGATGTCGAAATGAATGAAATTGATTCTATGGCCAATAATGCCATTGATGGTACGGCTGATATTGATGATGACTCGAGACGATATCAATTGGGAATTGAAATTGCGTATAAGGTAGGAAAAAACTCGAATTCTCTTACAAAAAGTCAAATTTTCTTACAAAAAGTCGAATTTTCTTACAAAAAGTCGAATTCTCTTATAAAAAGTCGAATTTTCTTACAAAAAGTCGAATTTTTTTACAAAAAGTCGAATTCTCTTACAAAAAGTCGAATTCTCTTACAAAAAGTCGAATTCTCTTACAAAAAGTCGAATTTTCTTACAAAAGGTCGATGTTTTTTACAAAAATTCTAAAAAAATTGTGGAAAAAATTCAAAAAAAAAAAAAATTCAAATTTGTAAATATTGAAATTTAAAATTGCTTCCTTTTCTTTCAGATAAAAACGAAGTTTTACTTGGACGCAATAGCTGATTTGTCGCCAAACTGTGATAATCGTGAAGAAGTACTGACTGAATATTTCCATGCGTTATACAGTTTAGCCGTTGCCGATAATTACATTGGACGAAGTTATGTAATCGAGACAATCACAATGAATGGCTACATCATAACGATTCTCAAGCAGATTGAATACGAAAAAAAGAAAATGAATGCAACACCATCACAAAAAGCATCAAATGATTTGACAAAAAATGCCGTTGACAATTCGATTGCAAAAAAATCACCGATTTTAAACTATGCCATCGACTTGATTGATTTGACAATTCGTTATGCAACAACAAATTTGGAATATTTGCGTCAGCATGGATCAGTTTTAGTAAATTTGGCAAAATCACATGATCAATTTGATGATGCAAATATTTCACAAATTTTACAAGAAACCTCAATATTTTTAAAACCATTGCAAATACAAAATGTATTTGCCTACGATAATATTGCATCATTGTGTGATTTAATAAAACGCAGTTTGGAATTTATTACAACATTTCCGGGTGATTTAATTATGGCATTGCGTATTATTCGATATTTATCAATGCCAGACACGTCAACATTTAATGATGGCAGCGATTTTGTGGATACATTTGGTGATGCAAGCGCAACGAATAAATTTAAATTGCCAAAAGAACAACATCAAGTCGAATTAAAATATAAATTTGTGATTTTACAATTTTATTCAGCCGATGGTATTTCCTAGGGGCAGAGAACCCCTTTATAAATATATATATATATTCAGAATGATCACGCGATATTTAAATATTTATGGAATATTTGCTAAATTCAAAAATACACACACCATATTCATAAATATTTGAAATATCTAGTGAATATTCAATTCATGTTTATCAATAAGTTAGCATTTGTTCATGGCAAAATAAGTATTGCTTGAAATTTAGATTTGGTATCATAAGTATGTTTAGCATATTTATGATATTTAGTATATTTATAAATATTCACAATATTTACAATATTTGCAGGATATTTACAATATTTATATTATAATTTATATTCGTTCTTTTCCACCTTAGGTATTTCAACATGCATTCAAATTTTAGAAAAATTAACAACATTCTTTGCTCAACCAGCTGTTCATTTGGCTACATTGAGTTCAACACAAGGGCAATTATTGACACAAATTCTATTGCCAACAATTGAAATTTTACGGAAAATGTTAACTTATGTAATCGATTGTCGAAATACGGAATTTAAAGATTTAACAGCAATTGAACCTCTATTAAAGACTTATACATTAGTTTCATATATACCGGTACAATCAATAGCTGCCGATGATGCACAGATCATACAAAATGAAATTATAAAAACATTAATGGCATACACACAACCAACGCCAGCCGATGGTGTTGACACTGAATCAGTGCAAAAAAGTTTATGGACACAAATGGTTGCTGAAGTGTGTAAATACACAATGAATGGTCCATACACAATAATGCCAGGTTTAACGATATTTTCACAATTATTGCCCGTACCATTGCCGATTTTAACAAAAAATCCACTCACAAATGATGAACAAAATCGATTAATAACCGAACGTCAATTATGGTCGGCACATTTGCATCCACAAAGCATTGAATTATCAGCATTGATTCAAGCACTTTGTATTTCATCATATGGGCCATTAATTGATTTGCTAAGCCGTATCATTGGCCAGTTATCAGATTTAGCACCGAATATGGCATTACTTGTCACAAAAGCCATCATCGATACACTATTGATCGATGGTAGCTCATCTGCGCCAACAAATACACAAAATGGATCCGGAGCAGTGACACCACAAACAAATTTGGCTACCACAGTTACCAGTCCATTATCTGCAGCTACAGCAATACAAACACAAACTCAACTCATTCTTGTTTATGTAAATCCAATGACAAAACGAGTTTTGGCATTTTTAACAAATATTTTGTGCTATGCACCAGTTAAAGTCGCTTTTTTGTCAATGATTCATGGCAAAGTATTTGAATTAATGACTAAGGTGTTGGCCGTAAAATCATCATCGATTCCATCAAATTTATTGCCAATTTTAACTCAAGAACAAGAATCAGTGCTTATGATTTTCCATACATTATTGAATAGTGACATTTCAATCGTTGAATATGGCGTTAACAGTAAAATAATGACTACAACGTTGCCATCAAACGATGTAATCGTTGCTTGCTCAATACCTCCAAAAGATTGCTACATTGGCATTCTGTCTGCGGTTCTCGATTGGTTTTTCAACGTTGATGATTCGCTCAATACAACCAGCTGCCAATTTGCTGCCATGAAAACAATGACTTTAGCCACAAATTATGAGTAAGTATTAATTCCAATGAATTTCTTTTTTTTTTATCCTCGAAAATTATTCACGATTCATTCGCTTTTTCATGAAATGATTTTCAGTTTTGTTTACGGTTTCTTGGAGTTTTGGTTTTTTTTTTTTTTTTTTTTAAATCATGAATCAAGCGGAAAATAACGAAGAAAATGCAATGAAAAATGAAAGAAGAAGAAAATATAAAGGAAAACAAATACAATGAATTGAGAGGAAAAATTGAATTGATTTGGTTTCGCGTGGCCAAAATTCGGGTTTCTTTTAATTCACGTGAAAAAAACAAAAACAAAAAAAAACGAAAAAAAAAAATGAGTCAGAACATTCATCGTGTAATAAAAATAAAAACAGCAATTTGATATACGCGCGATAAGTATATAAATCGGTTGTTTTTGATTCGTTATGCCAAAAACCGCACAGTCTGTTTGCAAATGTGCACTGTGTACACATTGCAATGTGATATTATGATTGTTCGTTCTTTTCTCGCTGCTCACTAAAAGAATCACTATCTGCCCGCTCTCTCTCTCTCTCTTCTGTCTCTCTGTGTCTCTTGTGCACGGTCATTTTTATCATTCGACGGCGTAAATATTCTAGCGCGCGTTTCTCCATGTTATGAAACACGAAACAGGAATTTTAACTTTTTTTTTTTTTATTTCATACAGAAAGAGATGAAGAAAGAAAAGAAAACGACTAAAAATAACTGCGAAGCCGTTCGGGTCACAAAAAGACAGAGAGCGAAAAATGTATATAACAATTTTCTTAGTTTTGTGTGACGAGCAGATCAGAACGAAACATTTTCCTCATCATCATCGTTGTTTGCCGTCGTTGTTGCTTCTGCTGCTGCTGTTGTTGTTGTTTTTGTGGTCGTTTTTTCTTATTAACGACATACGCATTCACTCACGAGCGATAGCATTCACTCACAAACGACATGTACGAATGCGAGGGCACGAGAGAAAATCGTATGCGATCGATTTAAATGAATTATTACGATAGCCAGACGCCAACAGAGAATTTTCCAAGGGGAAACGTCTTAGATTGAATAGTAACGATAATACAATAGAACTGAAAAACAAAATCCCGTGTTAGGGGTTTTAAACATTGTTCTTTTTACTTCAAATTAACAAAATTCGTTAAATTTTTTTTACTTTTTCCGGAGATTTGAACAAAATGGATATTGGTATTTGACGAGCATTTCTTCAACAAATGTTTTATTGGTAACCAAATAACACATGCAATAGTTTCTCAATTTTAATGAAATACCAATGAATTTATCAAATTGAAAATAAAAATTTTCAATTTGAAATACTAAATTAAGCGCAATTTGTTAAATATCCAAAATTATTATCGAAATTTTCAACTTCATTTATTGAATTCACTAGTTTTTCGTTTAAAAATATGTTTTGCACCTTAATTTGTTTATCAACAAACCAATATTTTGAAAAAACAATTGATATTGTTCTAATGATTTCCCCTTGGAATTTCCCGAACAATGATTATATTCCGTGCTCGTGCCGTATTACACAGTAAATAAAATGATCAAAGAAATAGCCGAACCAACGAAACGATCTTCAGTTGAATTTCGGAGTTACTTCCACGCGCACAACACAATCATTTATTTCACAATCACAAAAATATTTTTCTCGAGTTAGTTGTTTTTCTTTTTTTTTTTCCTCTAGTTTGAAATTCTCCGTCGCCTATCCGCGAGAAGGAATTTTCTTTTTTTTTCCGTCGAATATTAAGAGTTTTGTTCTGAACGAGGAAACTACTGTTTTCAAAGAGAGAGAGAGAGAGAAAATTCACATATCGAAAGGAAAAACTTCAGTTTTTGTGGACGAAATTCAAGTTTCACCGAAAAAGACTCCCATTTCGAAGAAGAAAAATCTGTTTTCAAGGAAAAATTTCAAAATAAGAATAGATTTCAGTTCATGAAAGAAGAAAAATCGAATTTTTAAAAGGAAGACCAATAACTGAAGGAAAACAAATTAAATCGAAAAGCAAAAAGTCAATTTTGTACGTGGAAAATTCAACGCAGATTTAAAAATTCATTTCAATGTGTAAAATCAATTTCGATTTGTGAAATTATCCGTCGATTATTGTTGATTATTCAAGAACGCAAAAAATCCGTTAGTAAAAAAAAGCATTAAATCAATCATTGACGGGCATAAAAGAATACATTTGTATTTCGACATATTGTCTGGCAAGAAAAGCAAAATCTGCAATTTCAAAAAGTCGAAAAATTAATGAAGATGAATTGTAACAATTTCAAAATGCGAAATAAAACACTTGAATTGTGATATTTTCAATGAAAAAAGCAAAATGCCAGAGAAATTGTGAATTAGTTTTGCAAATGATGTTCTGATTAAGAGAAAAAAAAAACAAATTGTTGTGATACAATCCATCTCGTTGAACAGCCAGCATCCAATTTATCCTTAATTGTCAATTCAAAAAGAGTTAAATGTGTTACTGTGAATTGTTTTAAATGCGTTTGAAAAAAGCTCATGCAAAACAATCAGAAAGTCGAAGGTCGCTGACAAAAACCGCAAACATATACACAGAGCAAATAAACAAAAAACAGCTCACAGAAGAGTGAAGAAGAAGCAAAAAAAAAGGAACAAGAGAGATTGAGAAAAGAAAAAAAAAAAATAAGAACGTGGAACAAATCATCACAAGCAAACAGAATATTCAGAATGTTTTCATCGTTAAAATTATTTTGTTTACTGTCGAGTGTATGGCATGTCAGTGGAATGACAATGGCGACAGTCATACCGCAATTTGCACAACAAAATGATGATCACGTATATGAAACGATTGCGATAGACACACCATTGAATCTTGCGAATTTTTGTTGGTCAGAATTATCAAATAGTTGTAGCATCATTGGCAATTTTACGCATAATACAAATGGTATGAGTTTTCTCGTGCACATTGATTGTTCAATGAATCATCATGGGAAAGGCAGTGAACTCAAAAGGACACAATTAAGTCAACAATATATTTACAAGCATTTTCGTCATGTTGAAGTAATCAAATTAAATGGTTGCGGTGTAAATGTTGCTTATCGTATGAAAAATGAAAATTATGAAGATTTATTGGGTCTTGAATATATACCCGATTCAATGAATGTACGGCATTTAACATTGGAAATGTTTAAAATTCAATTTGATTTAAAACGTGGAACATTTTCAAAATTTACAAATATACGAACACTTGTACTGATGAACAATCAATTTGATAGTTTAACAGATGGCAGTTTTGATGGATTAAATCAAATTGAAGAGATGATCATTCATGAAAATCATATTGAATTAATGGATGAATTAACATTCATACCATGCAGTGATACACTTGAAAGACTTGTAATTCAAGAAAGTCATTTGAATCTTAGTGATTTAAAACCAATGAAAAAACTCAACGAATTAATTATTACAACAAATCAACTCAACTGGACGGCGTTAACAATTGGAGTGAATTCAACAACCACAATAATAATATCAAATGTAAAGAAAATTACATACAATAAAACGGATATGCCGCGTATATTTGTAAATTTAACAAAAATCGAAGTGAATTTTTGTAATTTAACTGAATTTCCACTTGATCATTATCCGCGATTACAACATTTCAATGTTAGTCACAATGCTTTAACAAATATAACAATGAAAGAAATGCAAATGTTAAGTTTGCATACACTTGATATAAGCCACAATAAATTTAAAACAATTGATGCATCATTTTTATCAAGTCTTTGGGATTTGGAATATTTTTATGCATCACATAATCAAATTGTTGGCGTTAATCCAAAATCATTCCAGAAAAATCATAATTTAAAATTGGTTGATTTGCAATTTAATCGTTTAAAACGAATGCCCGTTGATGGGGCAATGTTTTTAGCAGCACGTTACGTTAAATTTCATATTGATCACAATAATTTTGATTGTGCATGGATTAATGATTATTCCGGTTTTGATCCAAAAGTATTTAAATATCATTATGTTTATACAATTGATTACATCAATATGAATATACGTGGATTGCGTTGTACATATTTTTCATCAGATATTCGTTTTCATTCGCATTTAAATGATGATGATGATTTTCATCATGGATTGAAACCAGGTCGTCAACCAGATCCAGTTGAAATAATACGACGAAATCCAAAGCAAACGGCTTTTTTAACCATTTGCATATTGATCGTTGGCGTATCATGCCTATTGATCTCACTTTATTTTTATGTTAAATATCGTACACTTGCCTCAACTTTAAATTCAAATTCAATATATGAATGGGATAAGCAAAAGCAAAATAACAAGGACATTAATGAAAATCGACCGGATATTATTATTCAAGATCGTGTACTGTCAACGATGCAATATAATATGGCAAATCGTTTGATGTTACCAAAATCAGCTACCAGTCCGAGGTCAATTCAACATTGTGAAGATTTAGCCAACATTGAGTTCAAGGATTCATCGGGAACAATCATATCGGAACAACGTAAAGCAAGCCTACCAAATCGTTTTGAATACGTGCCAATTGGAACGCAAAAAGTTGTATTTGACATCGAAACTTGATACTCTCTCATTATCATCCGCTAATTCTTTTTCTATCTATCTCTCCCTCTCTGTGTGTGTGCGTGTCTCTAGAGACGAATTTGATTTTTGTTTAGAAACACAACCAACTCTTTGTGATTACTTTATTCTCGTTTTTTTTTTTTTTTGTAAATCTAAACTACGATTCTTCGCTCATTTCATTCAATATGATGACGCTTTTCTTTCATCACATCGTAAACACTCTTTTTTGGTTGTCGTTAAATCACAAAAAACATTCAAAAAAAAAAAAAAAATGAACCAAAAACAGGTAATTTAGAGGGAAATGATGAATAAACAAATTAATTTTAAGACTTTAAATTAGAACAAGTGAGAAAGGAATTGAAAAGGCGGAAAACAACCGCAGAAAATTTGAAAAACAATGAAGAAACAGCAAGAAACAGCAAAAGAGCAAAAAAAAGCTAATTAAAAGCGAAAAAAATTGAAAAAAAAAACCGAAACGAACCATTTACTCTGAGCGAAAAAAAAAACAATGAAAAAATCAAACAAGACGCTTCCGCTTTGCTATTCCTTTTTTTTATTACAAACAATTGTTCATTTCAATTATTCACTTTGAAAAATTTCGAATGCATCGCATCGCATCGCATTAAATTTTCTTTCATCTTTTATTCATTTCATTATTTTTCATGTATTTCTTCTCTAATTTCATTACAGTTACACAGTGTATCAATTGAAAATGTTGTTGGACAAGCGTAAGGATCAATTATTGTCAAAGCTTCGTTCATTAGTACAATTGGTGGATGGTGATCAAATATCGCATGAAATTTTATTGGGTTTTTTGCAATTTCTTTTATCATTGTCTCGATCAGATGTCATAAAAACCGAACAACGATCATTTGCGTTTAGTGAATCGGATCTCGTAAAATTGTTACAATTCAAACGAATTTCAAATGAAACAACAGATATACCGACTGAAAATCAACATCCATTATTGGCACTTGAACAAAATGATACAAAAATGTCAAGCCAAATCCGATCAATCTGATGATGTAAAAATGCATTTGGATGAAATGTTATTTAATTTAAAAAAATTATTGAGTGTCTTAGATTCTGGTTTGGCAATGATAACTGCAACAACAAAAGAATTATTACACGTTGATTCACCAGCTGCTGAACCAACATTTCCACAAACTGAAAGTATACTCGTTCAATATTCAATGCGACCCATTTATAATGTGGCATCAATTGAATTTAAAGTTAGCGATTATCCAGAACAATTGACAACACAATATTGGTATTCACATTGGTCGTCCAATGAAATGGTTGATACATTAGATAATGTTCCATGTGATTTTATTGAAATGATCAAATCATGTTTACCACCAGATACAAATCTTACAAATGATTGTAAACGTTTGCTACATTTATCTGCATCACCACAATCAAATCGAGAACGAACAACATCGGCACCATGCTTTCGAACACGTCGCGTTGAAGTTGAACCAACAACTGGACGACCTGAAAAAAAATTGTATATATCAAGAGGTCGAGGTTTTCCACGACCAACACAATCACGTGGCGATCTATTTCGATCAAGACCACCAAATACATCACGACCACCATCATTGCATGTTGATGATTTTCTTGCATTGGAAACATGCGGTGCTCAACCAACTGGACCAACTGGTTATAATAAATTATCACGTGAAATTATTAGCATTCGCGGTACACGCGGAGGCCGAGGACGTGGACGTTTACTCACATCTAGCTCACCATATCGTCACACATCGTAAGTATTATGAAAAAAAAAAACATATATTATCGAACACTTCACACAATGAAAATTCGCCACATAAAACAATTAATTAACTCAACGCCCAATTCATTTGTTTTTAATTTGTTTCACATTTATTTTTATGCGCAAAATTGACACGTTTTTCAGCACAAATGTCATTTGAACAAAAAAAATAAATAAAAAAAAAAAACAAATGATTTCGGGCAAAGTCATTTTAAGAAGAAAAAAAAAAATCTCTTCTGAGAGAAAACACGTCATTTTGCAAGAGAAAGTAAAAAAGTCATTTTGAGAGCAAAACAGTAATTTCAAGAAGGAAAAAGTAATTTTAAGACGACAAATACATTTTAAAAACGTATGATTCTTATGAGAGGAGAAAACTTAAATTTTCAGCTAAACGAGTCATTCACATAGAAAAAGACTTTCAGCAAAGAAAAAGTCATTTAGTGAAATGAAAATAAATCGGTTTATAATATTTCGTGTTGAAAGAAAAGTTCAAATTTCGTTGAAATAAAAGAAATTCATAGATTTTTCATTTTTTTTTTTTTTTTTTTGTTTCTTTTCTTTAAATTCTAAAAATAGGTTGAGACGAACGAGTTCACCTTCTACGTGGGCAAACCATTCGATTGGTAACAGTGGTCAGCATGATAGTTCAACATCATCAGCCAGTTCACAACATTTCCGTACAGCGACTTCGGAACCAGTTACATCGCATTTTCAATCTGATTACTTTAGCACACGAGGCAGACGTGGAAGTTTACGACCACCCAGATCATTCAGTAAATTCAACTAATCATCTACAAATATAAAAAATTTCAATGAAAAAAAAAAAAAAAAAAGACTTTTTTTTCCTTTTGTTCATCCTCCTCCATTCAACATTATGATTTTTGCGATAACATTCTATGTAACCTGTTTTAGGTTTATAAAAACACATATTTACAATAACATAAAACAAACAACAATAATATTATTTGACAAAAATTGTTTATTTTAAAATGAGAAAAATTTTTTAGTGATAAATTTACAATTGGAGATCACGCAAGGATGCGTGAAAATTATTTGAATTTTATACCGTATATTATTGTGAAGAACGTAATCCATAGCAATAAATATAAATTGATGAGTATAAACAATAAACAGTCACTTTGCGATAAAAAAAAACAATCGATGGTCTTTTGTGCTTTTTCTGCTAAATTCAAAATTTCAAGAAAGATTTCTTTGATTCGAATTAGCCATTGCCATTTTCCGGAGTTTCAGTGCCTTCCCATAGAATTAGCTGTGCATTTTTCTGTTGTAATACTTGTACTTTCTAAAGGTTTAAACTTTTGCTTGTTGAATTTCGTCTCTTGTTAAATTGTTTTTGCCGTCTCTTGTTAAATTGTTTTTTGCCATTTAATTTAGAAATTTATTTTGTACAAAATAGGCGCTTGTCAACACATAAAATTACGCATGATTTGCACATAAAAAAATAAGTAAGCAAAACTGAATGAAAAAAAAAAAAAACTTTAAGAGTCATTCAGTTGAGTGGCTATTGCATCCGTTGAATCCCGAATGAAACATTGCTCTATTTTCATCTATTGACACACTTTTTCGAAGCAATGGAATCAGCCTGGCATTCTCTACAATGTAAAAATAAAACTCATTCTGCCGATGAATCACGCATTCATAAAGAATTATCGTGAAATTCCTTTGTAAGAAGAATAAGAAGAAGAAGAAGAAAAAGAAAAAAAAACGAGAGAAAATCATTCACGAAATGGTTTTCCCCTTCACGCACTTTTTTTTTACTGAATGAATTCCCATCACGGCACTTCATAAACAATATTTTATTTGTTTGCTGTCATTGAGTCAATATGCGCGTCTAAGCTGTCTATTCCTCTATTTTGCTTGCCGCATTCACGCTTCTTTGTGTTCTCTTCGCTATGTGAATGTGTTATTTTTTTTTTTCTCTTGTCATTCTCTCTTTGTGTTCATTGTTTCTCGTTATTTCGTTTCTCTTGTTCGTAATGCATCGACGCAAAACCACTCGAACTCGTTTCTATACAAACGGTCGCATAGCAGTACACGGCACCGTAACCACTATTCTATTCACTCATGTGCTCCTGTTCAATAAAACAAATGTTTATACGATTTTTATGAGACTATTTTATTGGCAAATGTGATAATTTTCAATGCTTATGCCAGTTTTCCTGAAAATCCATTCATTTTTACTTCGAATCAACCACAATTTCAAGCGAAAATCATATTTTACCGTATGTTTGCGCTTATGTATGGGTTTTTTCTGTGTTTGAATTTTTGTTTACACTTTTTTTCTTTTTTTTTTTTTTTTTATTTTTTATTTAGTTTCGTTTCATTGAATGAGTTGGCTTTGTTTTCCATCACCTACATCAACGTCAATTCTTCTGTACCGTCATTGTGTTTACTTTGGTCTCGGTCATCGTATTGAGTTTGAGTTCATTGATACTTAAGGCACTCTCACTCAAACGCTTTTGCTTGCCAATGTTTCACTTAAAATGTAATACACTCGGAACAGGCGTTCATCAAATATCACACAATGTATTGTACTACCAATCACAAAATTTTTTAGCTAAATCACATGGTTTTTAATATTAAGCTTGGCTTCACCTGGAATAAATGAATTTGCCGACTTTTAGGCTGATTTTTATCATTTTCAATTTGGAAAGCCTGTTTTACTTGCAAGCCGTAATATTTTATTTCTTTTTTCATGCTAAATAATCGCGAAGTTTTGTACAAAAGACAAGCGAGCATAATTTCAAAGCAAAAATACTCATGAAAGAAGCTGGTTTAAATAGAAAATTCGAAGGTTTACAATTGTCTGAAAAAATATTTTATTTTGTATGATTTTCGTTTTTGTTTTGTTTTTTCAAATTGTTTGTTTGCTCTTTAATTTTTATGTTCATTTGTATCCATTTCGATTTCGATTTCACTTTTTATGCATTGACCATTTGAAGACAAATAGAAAATATTAATCATTCTTAATTATATCATCAATGAACGTATCCCATTTGATTTGCCATTTGGTGAATGCATTTATTTTTTCACTTTGATTCAGTGAACTGTACTGAATGGAATTCATTGCAAATTTCTTAAGTATTCTCAAATCACTGTGACGCGATGCAATTCCCAAGAAAGTAACATAAAAATCATGTGTTAATGGTGCAGCTTGCCAAAATGATGGATCATCCGATGAAATAACAACAGGAACATTTTGGGACAACAATATTGACGCAGGATGATTACGAAAATCATCAATTAATTTTAATACTTGATTGGAAATTGGATTTACCTCAATCGCAATATCCATATGTTTTACTAATTCAATTAATTTGGGATGCTTTGCCAATGCAAAACCATGACCAATCCGATGACTTCCAAGCAAAACTGCATCAATCTAAAAAGTAAAAGTTCGAGAAAATTAAAAGAAAAAAAAAATTGGAAATTATGAAAAATCGAATATTATTGATCAATGAATTGATCAAACTTGTCAATCCAAATTAAATAAAATTTCAAAATTACCAAATTTTCATCAACACTTCCAAACCATTTGGTTTCGCCAGCATGAAAAAAAAATTTCAAATCGGACGGTAAATTCAAAATTTGTTCGACATATGAAACTAAACTTTCTGTTCTGTCTTCTTGTCCAACGAGATCAAAGCCCGCCAAAAATGTTGGATATTTTTTATGTAAATCACAAACAATATTAATAATTTGGGCAATTTTTTCAGTCGAATTTCTTTTAAACCTAGCATAAATAAACTTTGAACCAATAAAATCTGGATTTTCACGTTTAAATTCATCCAGCACTTCAAGATACATTCGAACGTTATCGTCTTTCGTGTAGTTATTTCCATCCAAATCATACATCTGTTTTTGCGATTGAATAAAATGTGAAATTTCATCCAGTGTATCACATATGTTTCAATAATCATTTTATGTTTAGAAAAAATTGTAAAATTTTAAAACATTTACATACGATTGGTAGATTGCTTCGGAATTCCAAATATTGTGCGCCATCATTTTGTGTTTGCTTTAGCATTTGTTTAAAATATTCCCTTCGAATTGGTGCATAAGAAATAATTGGTTTAATTCTTATAAAAATAGTTGACAAATTTGTCCAAATTGAATGGCTATCTTCAAACTGATAATGTGGATGAACATTGATATTCCTTTGAAATAATGTAAAAAAACTGTGAACATTTTTATCATAAATTGATGCGCCAATTTCATTACGAACATCTTCAACAAGTTGCCAAAATATTTCGTTATTTTCATTCATTGGTTTATTACGAGCAAATACAAAGGATACAATTTCACCATTTTCTTTTGATGTTGCTTGCCATAAATGTGGCCAATATGTTAATGAAACGATAAAATCAATTGAACACAATGCTGGTTCATGAATATGTAAAATTCCACCTTTTGGCATTTTTTTAATAATTTCAAACAATTTTGATTTGTTAACAGCATCCAACATTTCGAAAATATGTCGAGCTGGATTAAATAATTTGAGCTCATGAAAACCAGCTTCCAGTTCATTCTCTTTCAATTTCATAATTATTTGATTTGCCTCTTTTTCCTTAGCATTCAATTCAATGTCATTTCCGAATATAGATTCCAGTTCATAGTTGAGAAATTCATTTCGCACTTTGTGATATTCAGTTAAATTGACAAAGGAATGAGATTTGAATTTATCCACATCAATGGAAATATTTACATTTCTCTTGCCAAATGAATTACAATTATTAATTGTTGACGATTTCACTATACTGATGACAGTCCCCGTGTAAAAAAAGATGCAAAGTGATGAAAATAACAAAAACATTAACATTTTAGCCAATAAAACTTCACTTGAGATAATGATTTATATTTTTTGAAATAAAAATAGTGTTTTTCGCTCTTAAATTTTATCAATTTGTTTCAAATGTTAACCGTTAATTTATCACGAAATATTTTAATTATTTGTCCATTTTGACAAACATATTATTGAATACTGTATTTTTTCCTAGATTTTTGCATAAAGAACTTTATCGTAATCAAGAAAAGAACTTAATCGTAACTGTGCAAAAGCATTCAAATGAATGAATTGCAACTGAATGAATAATAGCAATCTATTGTAAGATTTTGTGCAATTGAAGGTCTTTTCGTATTTTTATTTAACCCGTATATGCCTGGAATCATTTAATTCTCTAAGAAACAAATCCAAAATCTTATTATCTTTAGGTAGATGAGATGCTATTGAATTATCATCTTAGGGACAAACTTCTAGGTGGCGCAAAGTCAACCTTCTATATTTTTGTTGTTTTAGCTCAACAAGGTTAAGGTTGACTATTCGCCATCTAGGTTCCCAAAAGTAAAAGTTAATGCCGTCTCAACTATTTCTTTTTTTTTCATATTTAACTACAAACTGATAAAAAGTACATATTCATTAGAAACGGCAACGGATATGATAATCTGGTTCGTGAGTTACTGAGTTGACAACGGAAATAATGAAATAGATTAGATACAGTAGTTGAAATAAGGTTACAGCCACCCACATTTGTCGAAAAAAAACATAGTAAATTCTACAACTTTTTTTTTCAAACTAAATAATATCGAAAGTACAAACATTATAGATGAAATCGATGGTTTTGGAAATTCCGATTGGCCAGCCTGTGTACGGCGTAAGACAAGCCAAAAAATCGACCTCTAGAATTAGCCGTTGTATTTAAAAAATTTGAATGCAGTTTTGAAGGCCTTGAAGAGTTGTGACAAAACTGTCGATTTCATCTATAATGTTTGTACTTTCGATATTATTTAGTTTGAAAAAAAAGTTGTAGAATTTACTATGTTTTTTTTCGACAAATGTGGGTGGCTGTAACCTTATTTCGACCACTGTATATGATGCTGGATTTATTCATCGGAATAGCTAGCGATGCAATAAATTATGTTTTTATAAAGCTTTTTATGAGGAAATATAATAATTTTTCAATTTCGATATTAAATTTCAATATATGCATGGAAATTTCCATGTTTTAAAACACTTTTCACATATCCTTTATTTTGAGTTCGAATAAGATAATGGTCGTTTGACCCTTAATATAATATGTGTATGTTCGGTAATATAGAATTATATTTAATAATTTCTACTCTCAAAATCCCCTCATTTGTCAATTTTTTTGTTTCAAATTCTGCCTAATTTTTTTCATATTTACTTGTTTACTAAAGGTGAAAACAGAAGTACGATTTGAAAAATAGAGTTTTCATTTCATGGCCTGTTCAGTGTGAATTTTGCAAAGAGTACTCTCACGTGTGTGTGTGTGAATATAATATTGCATTGAGCTCTCGTAGATGTATAGGTGGTCAAGATGTAAGTGAATTTTCTACTGTTTGGAGTGGTTTTTAATCAAAACCACTCCAAACAGTAAAAAATTCACAGAGGAAAATGTATCAATTTCATGTTTTGTACGGTTTTATTTCATCATAATTTGTATGTTTTTTATGCATTGCTTTTTTTATACATTCACAGCTTGCCTTTAATAATTTTCCTTATTTGTATTCGTTCAAATTGATTTGAAATCTACAAAGGTTTTCAACTGAATGAATTTTGATGAATGACAGTCATTTATTTTAATCTTTCGTTTTTTTGGACTATCCGTTTCTAATCAAATTCGCAAATAATTGCAAATTTCTCTTATTTGGTTAAGTGAACCGCAAAACTGAAGTGTGTTGTCAATTAATTGAAAAAAATATTGTATGTTATCATATAGAAAGGCTAGCACAGACTGGATTAGATGAACAGGCGGAAACAATTAGAAAGATTAAATATGACGCTGGGTTAGTACCCAGTCGTTGGAATAGTAAGCGATCCTGCATTAATCGTTTTTTTTTACTGCCTAGTGCATTTTAAAATTATTTTTTCTTTAATGATAAAAAATAATAATTTGTGTACGTTTAATTTCAATCTCGATAAAAGTCTCCTTCGTGATTCATTTTGCGTTCGAAAGAAATTTATAACTTTTCACCCTTATTACTACTGAGTTAGTTTCTTATGCGTATATAGAATTTTGTTCATTAATTTCTCTTGAAATTTCTCCTATTATCGATTTTTTTCCTTCAAATTCTTTCTGAATTGTCGATTTATAAGTTTAACCGTTTCAAAGCATTTGTTATATAAATAAAGAAGATAGAAGTTCAATTAGTAAACTTAGCAAAGTTCTATCAGTAAACTTAGTTTGTAAATATAGATGATTCGATTACATTGACGTTGCAATGTGAATTGTGCAACGAAGAGAATGTGAATACAAAAATGCATTAAGCTCTCATAGATGCAAGTCGACATTTAGGCGGAATTTTTTTTTTTTCCATTTACCCATTTGAAACTTCATCACTGTGCACATGAAGTGTGTATTACTTAAACGAGGAGGAAAATGTATTGATTTCATGTGATAGATGAACGCCTGTTAAATACAGCATTTCCATGTGGATCGTATAAACGTTGTATTACATCAATTGTAAACAATATTTCATGCAGTTACTACGTTGTTTATCGATTTAACAGAAGCAAAGCATGGGAAACACGAAACAAAATTTACTTTTTCAAACGTTAAATTTGTGCATTCGATTTTTGCCAAACAGTTTGAATAAGAAGCTTTAATTTTGTGAAATATTCACAATGGCAAAAAAAGGTGGTGTTCAACAATTACAAACTGAAATTAATACCAATGAAGAATTGATAAAGTTTTTGGATCGAGATGGTCTAATTGGTTTGAAATCCTATTATTTTGAACAATAGATCTTAATAGAAATTATAAATTACTGTAAAGAAATTAATTGAATTGATTGATGGATTTTTAATTGTTTAAGTCTTAGACGTATACACAGAATGGTGTGGACCATGTTTGGCAATGATTGGCAGTTTGAAGAAAATTAAATTGGAGCAAGGCGGTGATGACCTACATTTAGCAATTGTAAGTTGTTCTTTCAACGAATTGAAAATTCAATGGAATTTTTAAGTAATTTTTAATTTGGATTTTGATCTTCTTTTTACAGGTAAAATGCGATAAAATCGATGCATTTGAACGATTTCGTAATAGAAGTGAACCAACGTGGTTGTTAGCTTCGGTAAATTATTTTTGATGAAAAATGTCAAGTGTTCGAAACATTTTTTTTTTTTTTTTTTTTTAAAATTCGGAAAATTGTTCATTGAAAAAATTGTTGTTTCAGAAAGGAAAATTAGTGAATAGCGCTTGTGGAGCAAATGTGCCGCATTTGATTGAATTGATTTTGAAGGAATTGGATATCGAGCGTCGAACTCGTGATACTGATCCAGAGACGTCTGGCCGTTTATATTTTGAATTAAATGAAATGACGCCAGTTGAACGGGAACGATTTGAAGCTCAGCAAAAAATTGAAGAAGAAAACGAACGAATTGAACAAGAATCAGCGCATCGTCGTCGTTTAAATTATTTAACATTTGTCACAGACACAATAATGAAAAATTCGTTTGATATGGGTGTAACAATGTTAATGCCACATGTTATGAGTCGCGATTTATTGAAACGCTTATCAGATCCAGCTGACAAATGTCATTTGGTTGCCAAAGACAAGAAAAATGTTCAAGTGTTGAAAGAGCATATAGACATACTTGAAATCTGTGCAAACGATGCAATGTCTCGGTATTTAGTTGATCATATTTTAAATCGTGAAGTGTTTGTTGTCTGCTGGAAAGTGACTGATAATAATATAAACGATGGCGAGAAGAATGTCGAAGGTGCATTTCAATTTATTGATAATTGTATTTAAAAATCCAATCAGAATTTCAATTTTTTTTTTTGCTCTATCTATCTATCTCTCTCTCTCTCTCTCTCTCTCTCTCTCTCTCTCTCTCTCTCTCTCTCTATCTCCTGCTCTTCATTCAATCATCTCTTTTCATATACAGAATACTTGAGCACATTTGTGAATTTGGTATGGCATGAAGATGAAACGACAAATGCAACGATACTAAAAGCACTTTCAGTAATCATTGAAATGGAAACAAATGATGACGATGAATTGAAAGATGATGATGACATTGAAGAAGAAAAATTTATTGAAGAATCGACAACCATTGATGAATCGAAAACTGAAGATATTGAAGAATCACAAGAAAATGATGAACATGAAATGGCAAATAATAAAAATCCAAATGAAAAAAATGATGAAAATGATGAAAATGCTACAGGTCAAATAGATCAAAGTGAAATTGCAACTAACAAACATGAAATGTTACAAACGAATGGCATTAATGAAAATCACATTGAAAATAAACAAAATGGAAAAGCTACACCTGCCGATGAAAATGATGAATCAAATGGAAAATCTCATAAAAATGATGATAGCAAAAGTAGTCAAAGAACTACACCAATTACACCAATTCCCCAAATTACAAATATCAAAGCGAAAAATCAAATGGCAATAAAAATTCCACCAATTTGGACTCCGGCTGACAAACGTACAAATGCCGCCATGATTTATTTATACTTTCGTTCGGTGAGCTGATTTTAAAATAATCTTCTAGTGGAAATGATTAGATAAAAAAATCCTAGGATAAATGAAGAAAAGTAGACAAATGATGAAAAATGATAAAGATGCAAAAAATCATTTATTTTCAACTAAAGAAAGCCTTTTCTAGCAAAGTCGTGTTGATTTAAACTAAAAAAAAGCACTTTGTTCTCTTTTCTCTTTTGTGTGCAGATGACGGAAACATATTTACCACCCGATCCACCGGTTGAAAGACCGCATTTGGCTTTGGGTAATCAACTTGATGATTGTATTTTTTTTTTTAAATTTCTTTTAGCCAATCTGTGGCTGACATCGCTTTCCATCCTTTCATCCTTTTGAATCAATTTCTTTTGCACTGCTTTTTCTTCCTTGTTCATCTCCTTCCTTCAACTTGTTATTCTCATTTTTCTTCTTTAACTGGATTTTCTCTTTTAACTCGCCTTCATTCTTCAAATCGCATTTCTTGTTCATTATTTTGTTGCAGTAAATGTTGATTTAATTTCAATTTTTTTTTCTCTCTCTTTGTTGATTTTGTTTCAACCTGTTCATGGTTGCAAACACTTTACATTCTTTTCTCATGTTTTTGTTTTCTTCAAATTTTTTTCAATCTTTTCTCATGTTTTGTTCCTTCTAATTTCTTTTGTACAGTATTTGATGCATATAAACGTCGCGAAATAATGGAAGTGATTGAAGCATATCGTGATGAGGTGCTTGCTTATGGATACTTTACAACGGATAATTGTGAGACAGCACAATTGATCGCAAATTCAACATTTAATTATCATAAAAATCCGCCAACAATGTGAGTTAAGAACTTTCATTATAGACATGGACTAAAGACTTGTCTATATTCGCTATAGTCTTGACAAGTCATCATTATTATCATAACAATTATAATACCAATTAACATACAATGATAAACAATGTTTTATTCATAGCTATGATAAGCTTATATTGAAGGTGGCTAAAACAAAAAACTCGGAAATTTTGCCGTTGTTAAAAAAGCTTGGTCCAAGTTATATTAGTAAAAATACGGAGATAGGACAAAATGAATGTTTATCATTCTTTCCACCTGGTTATAAAAATTCATCGGAAACGGGTGAAACGACACCGGTTCCCGTCGATGAAAAGCCCAAAAAGAAAAAGAAAAAACGCAAAACCAAACAAGGATCGGACGAAGAAAATGACACACAAACACAAAGTGTTGCCCAAGCTCCGGCTGACATTGAGACAACTGACGAGCCCGAAGATTGCACCGAACAAGATGATGATGATAGTGCCGAAGATGAGGACAGTGCAGAAGGGAACGAAACCGAAAATCTAACCGAAACAATTGACACATAAAAACAAGAACAAAAATGAGAAAGAAACGACTCAACGTCCTTTGAAGAAAAAAAAAAAGAAAAACAAAAATTAAAGAGAATGAAATAAAAGAAGAAAAAACGCACGCGCGCGACTAATTCAATTTTTTTCAATTTATTTTCACCCACTTCAAACAGCCAAACATAATTTTCCAACAGAAAATCCGCTTTGTGTCTGAATGAATGGTTTTTACTGTGCAACGAACATTATATTCGAAAGTAAAAGATGTTTTTTTTTTTTTTTTTTTTTTTTGTTAAATTAGACGGAATTCCATTGTTATTTTGGGTATTCACAAAATTACATTCGACTTTGTATGTGTTCATGTGTTGGCTTCATTTATTGGGTTAGCTTCTTTTAAAACTTTTAAATGCACTGCTTTTTGCCTCTGAAAATTACTTTGCACCAACTCCATTTAGACCAATTTATCCAGTCGTAGCAAGAAAATGGGTGGAAAAAAAAAATATTCGAGCGCAAGAACATTGGGGGCGATTAAATAAGGTCATCGAAACGAAGACAATTACATTTGTTACAATGGAAAATTGAGAGATGAACGCAAAGATGAACATGAAACAGATTTCCCAAATTGATTAAAACGGTCACCAAGATTCGCGAATTAAATTTTCACTTATTCTGCTATTACATTTTGTTGCTCTCTTCATTTTATGCATTAATGCGTTTAAATAACAACAAACGACCATTGAATGTGCTTGATATCGTAATCGGTCGTTATGACAATTCATTATCATAATTTTATTGTTTATAATTCGGTTAAGCTATCGATTGATATGCTTTCGCATAATGATTGCCTTCATTGAAATTGTACATTTCTCATGGAAAATCCATACAATTCTCAAGACTTTCGTTGAGACTGAGCTTTTTCTTTGCATAACATTCAATTCAGTTTTATTGATGATTTTTGTTCTTTTTTTTTTCTTTTAAATCACAATAATTGGCTTATACTATTCAATAAGGATTTTCTATTTGAAATTCACTTGAATCAATCAATACAATTCAAAATCAATTACTTTTGAACATTTTCAATTCATCTTCAATAGATAATAATCGAAATTGAAATCATTTTCTATAAATAAATAAATGATAATTGAATTGATACTTTTGCAAATTTTCAAAATCGATTGTAATAAGCAATTCAATTCAAATTGATTGAATAAGATAAATTTATACAATGAACAAAATTCAAAATACATTGATAAATTATATACAAATAAACACAAATTGAAACATTTCATTCATAATTTCAATTCACAATATAGAATAATTGATATTTCTTGTTCAGAGTCTTAAATAAAGTGAAAAATTGATCAATAACGGTTTGATGTGTGTCATTCATTGCGGAAAAATGGTTCCGAATTTTTATTTATATCTTCAACACGGATAAAAACCATCAGAAACATAATTGGTGTATGATTGAAAGTGCTTTATGCCAAAAATGCATTATGCCATATATTCGCTGAGAATGAATATTGCTATAAATACTTTATAAATTAAATCAATAACGAAATTAGGTCGAATTTTTCTTGATATTTTTTTTTTTTTTTCAAATTAAATAAAATTTTCCATTTTTGTTATTATCGTCTGACAATCAAGTGACAGCCTCATAATGTACTTATTGAAAAGACAAATGAAAAAAAAAAATTGTAATCATGTGCTCGGTATATTTGATGGAATTTTTCATGTTTTGTCAATTACTCTCTTTTTTTTTTTTATAAATTTTCAACGATCCAACGTTGTACAACTAACTTTTTATAGTGAATTATATCTGCAGCTAGGGGGAAAAAACTGAAACAAATGGTGCAAATACTGCAAATGAACGCCAATAAGTATGTGCGTATTTACACTGTTATTTGTTCTTGCTACGGATAAGACGAAGCAACGTAAAAAAACAACAACAAACTTTGTGCAAATAGCTGCAAATGCCTGCAAATACGCAAATAGTTCTTTCCCCCTAGATCTGCAGTCTTGTCTACAGTCACAGTCATCTAAAAGGTATTCATACATTTATTGTATCACATGATTCAGAGGCTCATTCTAATAGAAATAATTCCTTGCTTAGTTCCAAAACCAAAATGCTCAATAAACGCTTACAAAAAAAATGAACAAAATATGCTTTGCAAATTAATATATACAAATAGTTATGTTGAATTGGTCATTTTCATTTCTTAAAGCTTTTGATTTTGTTGCCTTTTTAGTTAGATAATAATGAAAATGCATTAAAAACCATAGAAGAATGTTTTTTTCATTTTTTTCGGTAGATTTTCATCAAATTGACATCTTCTTTTCGAAATACATCACTTTTTTTATTTTAGTTTTGCGGATCATTCATGGGTTCATTTTTCATATTTGGACGAAAAACCTAGGGTGATCTATCTCTTGTGAATGCTGCGAATCAATTTAAATGTTCACAACAAATTGCAAATGGCTCACGAATGCGAATGCGATGCCATGACACTTTTCGCATCCATTTTGCGACTGAATGAGATTTGTCAATGGTTCACTCATTCGCAATCCTCTCATTTAAAATGTATGTAACGCATTTGCAATTAATTCGCAAATGATTTGTATGAAATTTGCAAATAGATACGAATTGTTCGCATAGATAAAAGCCCCTAGCGAAAAACTATTTGTTAAAAAGTATTTAGTTCATTTTTACCAATTTCAAAGCTAGATGTTTCTTTTTGAATTTTTTGATCAAATTATTCTAAAAAGTATTTTTTCTTTCCATGGCTCTTGGTATCATAGTACCCAGAATTGAACTGAACCTCAATATTACAAGAAAGAATTTATAAATTGCCTAATAATTAGGCACATTCATTATAATTGAAGTCTGTATTTTTTTTCGTCTGAATTCGTGAAAATATCATATTTTTTTTTCATTTCAATATTTTTGAATAAATGAAACACATTCGCCTGTTATTTTATAAATAAAAGACTTAAAAAAAAATGGATCAGTATCACGATGGCTTTAGACACCGCAAACACGTGCTAGGCATAGACAGTGAAACTGCTATTTACAGTGAAAATGTTCACATTTGCACAGAAATTTACTTTATTCATTTTTATTGGCTTTTATCATATCAAGTAAGATCTTTAAATGCATTTCTTTTTCCCAATTGGATTTATTTTTTATTTTTCAATTTGATTATTAAGTAAATTTTGAGCTGATAACTGACTAAATGATATAAATTTTTTTCCATCTATAAAAACAGCATCATTCAATCATGCTCTAGATGGTGTAACAATAGAGAGGAGGATGACCCATTTGAGTAAGTTAATCTCTTTTAAGAATTCTTAAGTATTTCGGGTCTCGTGTGCTTTTTGAAATCTTAAGATTTCTGTGCATTTAAAAAAAGTCCATTAAAATTATAAAAATGATGCTACAACACATTGGGTGCTTAACTACATACATTCAATGATTTATAATACGAATTCCATGCTGCATTTTTACGTGAGAAAAAGTCTGTGAGAACAGCTTGTTTTGGTGTATTAGCTAAATGTTTTTTTCACAATGTCTGATCGAAATCCAAGGAGATTTAAAATATGTTTATTGAAGTATTCTATTTGTTTGAGATGAATCATTCACACGACTTCATTTTTAGTTCTTTATATTCGATTTAATGCAATGTTTTTCTTTTTGCTTCTTGATATGATTTTGACACAGCACACAGAAGCATTTATTGTGTCCTTTTGTTTTTTTTTTTTTTTATTAAACTTAAGATTTTAAGAACATATGTTGAGTCTAAAATCATCTCAAGTTTTCCGAGTAATTAGGATTTCTGAATTTTAACGACGAATGGTGTCGCTCACGAATCAACCATTTCAAATGAAATATTTTAAAGTTTTCAAGGGTTACTCATAACTCATAAGTGAGAAATATTCAATTGTATTCAACTAAACTGAGAAAAAGGAATGATGACCGTTATCGTTGTTGGGGCTTTGACTCAACAAGAACCTAGGGGAATTTAACAAATCAGATGTGTTGCAGATATTGCAGATAGTTTGGATTTGCAGCGGATATTCTTCGTGATCATATAGTGAATATCCGCGCTATCTGCTAAAAATCCGCAAATATTCGTAGGCAACACTCAATATTTGATGTTCTAGTGCTAGAAAATTTGATCAGATTTTTTGCAGATTTCTGCGGATATTTATTCGATAAATTCCCCTAGACAAGAACAAGGCGTCGTTCTTCAGCAAAAAAATATATATATTGTCGTTCCCAATTGACAAACAATTTATCGGAACGCACTTACTGTGTTTTGACGATAGCTTATTTGTAGTTACGATTTGTTAACCACATTTTATTTGAAATAAATTATTTCAATCCTGTGTGTACTACTTTCTTTCTGTCAAAAATCATCTGTTTTCGATTGATCAATGTATTTGATTTTCTTTTTTGTAATTTATTTTTGCATATTCAGGTCAAGTTATATAATCAGAGATATGAGACGAGTGTAAGTTCCGATTTGAGTATTTTGATAAATTCTTTCAATATTTCAATATTTATTTATTGCATTTATGAAAATATAATCAACAGGATGAGTCAATATGATATTGAGTATCATCATTTGACGGAGTAAGTAATAATTAGTCTTATAATATAATATTGTATTATATTATAAGATATAGAAGTCTTGTATTAGAAGATATGTAATTCGCCATTTTCACGTAAGATTTTTTATTATTATTTGCACATTCCAGACGCAACCCAGACAAATTAATGAATGAGTATATTTCGAATTGAATTTAAAACCGAATATATGAATAAAATAACAAAGATTTCTCTCAATATTCTAGACTAATAAATGAAGCTGAAAAAATATTTAAACACGAAGCCAGGTAATTTTTTTTTTTTTAACGCCAAAACATCGGAAATAATTTATTCTTTTCATTTTCTTTTCATTTGCGTTCTTCTATTTCAGATCAATAAATAGAATGAAATCCGTTGATAAGTAAGTTGTAATAATAATATTTTCATTCAAGAGATTTTCGTTAATCAAATGAATTTGGCATTTTTTAGACTAATGAAGAGATTGCATTCGGAATATCATTGTTTTCGAACTAATCATGAGAAAACCACTCTACGTTTAATGAAATTGTACGTTATTCCGATTGAACATTTGATTGTACAAATATGAATTATTATTCATTCCGATTTTTTTTTTTTTTTAGCTTTCCAATCCATGTCAAAGAATTAATGCAGAATATGGAGAGGTCTGTTGAGCACTCTAAATAAATTTGATACTAAACGTTGAATAAATTTTTTTTATTTCAGTCCAACAAATATATTCGTGGATAGTGATAATTTTTGGCCATTAGTGAAGTATATGTGAGTATCTACATTATTCAAAATGAAACAAAAATTGCGAATAACAAATTAATTAAATATTTTTTTATCTTTGATTAGCATCAATTTGGATGAAAGGTATAATATATTCAACAATTTTTTAATAAAAATTTTCTCAATTTTAAAATGAAAAAAAAAAAAATAAAAAAAAAAAAAAAATTCTCATAATTACAGTAGCCCGCTAGAGCATTTTAGTCATCATAAATCAATGATTCTGGTTGGAGAGGTCATTCATAAATTATACTTTTACGTTCGATTAAAAAAGAATGGTGTAGATTTTGATGAAATTTGTAAAACTTTGTGATTAAATTAATTTTCATTCCATCAAATACGTAAAATTGTATTTTTATTTTTGTTTTTGAAATTAAAGATCTTCCCTTTGAATTAAGATAACATGAAATTCTTGTCAGTGACAATTGTCAACTTAAGTTGTTACTCAGAGAAAAAAATATCATACATTTTACTAATTTCATTCATCTTTTGCACAAATAAAGGTGTCAAAGAGGAAAATTTTGTCCTTCCGTCCGTTCTACTTTAACGTCGCAAAATGTTGTGTCCGTTCTATTGTCTTACTTCAAATTAGGACAAAAGGACGGACACATTTGTCTCACTTTGAAGTAGGACGGACGGACCCCATATTAAATGTTGTCCTAAATTGTCCTTTTAAAACTAGGACAATTTTCAATATGAGATCCGTCCGTCCGTCCGTCCCAATTCAAAGTAGAACAAATGTGTGTCCGTCCTTTTGTCCAACTTCAAATTAGGACAAAAAGACGGACACACATTTGTCCCACATTGAAATAGGACGGACGGACCCCATAATAAATATTGTCCTAAATTGTCCTTTTAAAATTTGGACAATTTTCAATATGGGGTCCGTCCGTCCTAATTCAAAGTTGGACAAATGTGTGTCCATCCTTTTGTCCCAATTTGAAGTAGGACAATAGGACGGACACACATTTATCCCACTTCGAATTAGGACGGACGAACACGGAATTTTAGAAAGTGTCTTTGACATCTTTGTGCATAAATTACCTAATAACATTTACACAGAACGAAATATATGTTTAATATGTCAAATGTTTATTCCGAACTGGAATAAATTTTGTACAATTCCATTAAGGAATATATATGTATGTGTTTATTCCTAATAGGTATAATATCAATGATTTACACATACAAATAGCTTGACATTTACACTAAATAAGAACAAAACAATACATATTTATTCCAATAAAGAATGATTTCAAATTGACTCAAGTTTTGAATAAGCTTTGACTTATTTTACCCTCTCTGTATGAGAAACTGAACTCAATTAAAACGAAAACAACTATGACGTAAATTTGGTTGTTTTTCAGAATTATTTCAAGTATTATTTCATTTCATTCAATTTAAATTTTTAAAGAGACATGTGGTAATAAAATTGATGAAATAAATTTGTCTTTTAAATTTTAATATGCTTCAAATCGTATAATTATTACTTCTGCACTGTGAAAAGACTTTGTAGACGTATTTGTTCACAATTTGGAAGACAACTCAACCTCTAGCTTGAACTTCTTTATTAAAATGTTCGAAAAAAATTTAATATTCAACGTTATTTTAAGCGTTTGTTTTTCGAAGTAAGTTCATATTAATGAGAATAATATTGCTTAATGTGAAACTTAGTTTCAAAAGTTATCATTTTTACTGACATTCCCATCTGAATTTTTTTTTTTTTTTTTTTTTTTTTTTTTTCATGAAACAAAAAAGTATCAATTATTATGGCGTACATGGTTGTGCCCAACGAGAAGGTGAAAGTATTTATAGTCCCGCTGCGTAAGTATAAAGAAACAAAATTATATAATCGATCGAATTTAATATATTTTCTATGTGAAATTCAGTTTAAGAGGTTTGGTGCAAAACATGAGAAATGCGTAAGTATTTAGTTTAAAGAAATTATTGATGAAAATTCTAAATTGAAATCATCCATAGGTTTAATGGTTTACAATTATTCCCCAACATAACCGAGTAAGATTTAGTTTTTCAAAATTTCAAAATATATCCATTTCATGGATTTAAATTTAAATTTCAGAACGAATCCAGACAAATTGATGATTGAGTATATTATTTTGAACGAGATTGAATGATTTTATTCATTATATTAACATTTGCCATTCACTTTTAGATTATTAAATGAAGCAAAGGCAGCAATTAGAAAAGACGCTAAGTAAATTCTTTTGAAATAAACATTTTACAGGCAAATGCCATAAAATAGAAGATATTAATCGGAAATATTTCATATTTCAGGTCAATAGATGAGACAAATTGCTATAATAGGTACGAAAAAATAGAAAATATTTTCCACTTTTTTGCTTGATTTAATTGTTTTTTTTTTTCTTTTTGCTTGATTGATTTTTTCTTTGTTTGCTCGATTTGTATGTGATTTTATAGCTTGATGAAGCGACTAAATGATGAATATACGAATTTTGATCAACAATTCCAAAATGTCAACCTAAGAAGAATGCAAAAGTAATTCTTCCAAAAAAAGTTTTCTTTTTCAATAATGTAAAAAAAACCAATTTTCTTTTTACCTTTTTCCAGCTTTAATTCATATTTCAAAAATGTAGTTCTTCATATACAAAAGTATGAAATCAAAAACGAAAAATTCATTTCAATTTATATTTCTTGCGCTTTCTCGATCACCATTTAATTCTAATTATATATGAAATTTCAGGGGTAAATGGCTATCGCCCAATACAAATCTTTTACCACTTTCGACGCATATGTAAGTATAACAAATTGTTAAATTGTGTAATTTCCTCTGAAATTTGTTTTTTTTTTTTTTGTTCATTTACAGCGTTTACTTGAAAGTGTAAGTTAATGTTCTGTTTTAGTGCAAATACATTTAAAACAAAAATAATCACAATTCAATAACTTTTTTCATTTAATTTATATGTTATCAGTAAACCAAATCAGGAGAAATCCAAAGATAAATTACTCATTTTAACTTCGGAAGTGTTTTATAGATTGCACTATTACTGCATTTTACGTGGACAAAATGTTGAATTTGCTAAAATATGTAAAACCATTTAAACATGATGACATTTCAGTTTAGTTCAAACAAAAAACTCCGTTGTGCATTCAGAAATGCTATGAATTTTTATTTTTTTAATGATTCTCGTTTCCAGAGTATTCTAAAGCATTCTTTTTGTTCACAATTCACAAGAGTTTTGGATGAAATATTTGAAAGTCTTTTTTTTTTTTCTTGAAATGTTAAACCATTTTTAGAAGACACTTTAATAAAGAGACATCACTATTCATTTTGCTTCGTTATTGTCAATGCGTATTCATTCGACTAAAAAACATTTTCTAAAACATTTTTTAAGCTAATCGTTCTTTGGATTGAGCGAACCTTTTACTTCAACACACGTGTTCCAACTCAAGGCTAATTGTACAAAAAATGATATTGTTTGAAATGTTTTTTTTTTCCGTGTTTTTTTTTCTTCGTGTTTTTTTCTTCGTGTTTTTTTTCTTTGTGTTTTTTTTTTTCAATGAAGTTATTGCAAAAGCTATTTTACATTATGAAACTATTTGGTGGAAATATTTACATTATCAAGTCGTTGAAATATTTTCGATTATGCACAAAATATAAATATTTGCTTGTTTTAAAAAAAATAGCTTGCCATTGCTCAGGAAAATGTGACTGAATTTGAATGATTTGCTCTTGAAATAAAACAAAAGAAAAATGCCATTTAAAAAAAATATATAATAATATCTCGAAAAAAAAAAGAAAAATAAATATGCATATATTTCAGTGATTTTGCTTTTGCTAGTCTGGCCACCGTATTTGACAAGAGTTAAATAGCTTATATGCAAATAATATATGCGAATCAATTTAAATGAAGTATCCCAGAATAGTTTAGCAAACGAGAAGAAAACTATACAATTCAAATGCATTTCTATTTTGAACTGGCGTGTATTTTTGGTCGTTTTCTGCAGGGTAATAATGAGCACGTCACAATTTTTCACATACATCAACGGGAAAATTTATGATTGTAAATGTGTGTATTTGAAAAAGAAAAGTTATGTTCTTTAGTTGAACTTGGCAACGATGATTATTATTGCGTTACAAGAATACCGACGAACGAGTGATTCGTTAGGAATGTTCGAGCAAAAGTAAAAAAAAAAAAACAACAATATTGCACAACGTAGAAAAACGGAGAACAATAACTGAAGGAGAAAGAGGAAGAGAGGGAGAGAAAAAGGAAAAAAAAACAACCAACTGAACAAATTCTAATGAATTCAAGACAGAAATAATGATGCTTTTGAGCAAAAGTTGCGTACGCGTTTGCACATGGAAGCACCATTCAAAAATTTCATGCATGCTCAATGCACATTTGTTTTATTATACAATTACGTGAGTCATGAGTGAGTGCGAGTGAGTGCATTTTATTCCAACTGAGAGCACACATTTCGTCGCTCTCGCTCTCTCTCTCTCTCCCTCTCGCCTCATTCAGCACATTTCAAGGGATTGTTAAACTTTTATTAATTTTGTTTTGGTGATTACAATTGTTGCCATTGTTTGGTTGTTACAATATGTGCGCGCGCGCATGAATGCAAAATGTACAACTGCAACTGAACATTATTATTATTGTACTAGTGGCGGAAAACTTTAAATACACATTTCGAACAAAGTCATAACAAGTTGGCAGTTTGTGTAAGCAGGAGCAAGAGAAGGCGAATAAGAGTGAAGTGCTGATGCATAAATACAAAGCTCAACTGACACATGCATTTCATTGTGCTAGAGAATATGTTTCTCTGTGTCTCTTCGTTTGTGTTGGAAATTTTTTTCTTCCATTTTTTTTGCATGATGTTTATTGTTGAAAATTACAATTTTTGTATACACTGAATGACTGAGTCCGGATGCACATTTGGCTACAGGAATTTTGAATTTTATCGAATTGCAAAAGTTTTTTTTTTCTTTTCCTTCGACTATTTTGAGAGAAAACATTGCAAAGAATCATCGAAGAAGAAAATATTTGCGAAGAAAACTTTGGAATAAAATGTCAAATAAATGTGACAATATATTTGTACATTTTATACTTATAGATATCCGGCAAACAGCAACCAATCGAATTGACTTTCAATGACATAATAAAGTCATCGAACCAAATGAACCAAATTCATGGGTGATTTTAGCAGCGAACAGCATAAATATGGTGAAACATGTGTCAAATTTAATTTATGTGCACAGTACATGATGGCCCAATGGCAATATAGCATAAAAAAAAAATCACTTGCTTTCAGCATGTTGTTCGATACAAAACCATCCGATTATGTATCGTTTGCAATTTTTTCCATTGGATGAGGGCAACGAAAAACCAAATCGATTAGAAAGCATCGACCATAAAACTGGTATTATTTTGTCGTTGAAAATCTCAATTTCAAACATGCATTACAATTTGTTTAAAACAACAACAACAACAACAACAATAGAAATTTGCCGGTTTGCTGGTAAATGTGTTGGAAAATATGTAAATTTCGCGGTACATCGTCTGTCGAGAGGGTCGTCGTCATTGATGATGGGCACAATATTGTGTGAGTGTGTGATAGACGCTCGAAATTCGAATTGTGATTTTTCAAGCGGTAAAAAAGCAAATTGAACGACAAACATTATTTGGCGAAATGTGTTGGCGTTATTTGATTTTTTTTTTTTTTTTTTTTTACAAAATGGCAATCATAAATATTGACGCCATACATTCGATACTTCTTGCTCGTCACTTGCTCTTCTCTCATCCCGGTTGCTCACAGTCTCTATTATCCTTCATTCTATCTTTCTGTATTACTTCCTCTTTCTATCCATCTCTCTCTTTCTCTCCAACTCTCTCTCCCTCCTCCTTCTCATCTTCTTTCTCTTCCTTCTCTCTCCTCCTCTCTCTCTTCCTCTCTCTCCCTCCCTCCTCCTTCTCCTCTTTTTTCTCTTTCCTCCTCTCTCTCCCTTTTTCTCTTTCTCACTCTATCTTTCACTATTTCTGTCGCATCCTCACTCACTTTCTTTTTCTATACGTTTTTGACAAAATCGCTTTGATTTCCCATCTTTCTCCCTCTCCTCAATTGGCCACCACATGCAGATTAGTTTCATGCAGACTGTTGACGAAAAAAATGCGTTAAAAAACACAATGACAATGTTAGCATTGTTTGGGCAATCTAATGGGTGCACAATTCCAAGCAAAGCACAGGTGGTGTTTTGTGAATGCGAAAAATGGCGCTTATTTTCAGATACCATGCTTAAATGTACATCAAACAAGCTATTTTTCGCCCAAGCACTTCATTGAATAGTGAAAGAGGAAAACATGCAACTAATAAACCAAATTACCACCATCAAAACAAACGAGATGGAAAACACTGGCCTCAATTCAATCGAGGCGAATATTTCAAAAAGATTTAAAACTTAATTTACGCCATTCACTGTATTACCGCCACTCAGGCCAATTGAAACATTACTTCATTTTCACGGATTTCACAAGTTTTGAAATTATGTTTTTAAGTGTCGATTAACGTTTTGCATTCAACGATGCTCATTGTCGAAATTAATGAAAAAGTTTCTAGTCTATCAATAAAACTGAATCTATGTATGAATGTTCCGGGTTGGCGTCCAAACGGCCCAACCGATCCGGATGATTGAGGTACTGTTGGAAAGGTTTCCACCCGACGATGAACATAGGCACCATAGCAGTCCATCGCGGTCTACCATTATGGCCATTATGGTCAAAAACCCTATTTTTGGATGAAAATAGTCGATATGGGTATCAATTGAAAGGTCTTGGATTGGAGAAAAACACGGATACCATCTTGGTCTATCGTGGTTTACCACTACGACGAAATAGAATGATCCAATTATTTTTTCCATCAAAAATATTGACAACAATATTCACATCATTTGCGTTTATACAAATTTGTGTTAGTATTAGTTCCGCTGGCCACCGTTTTTATGTCGCTGCTATGTAACTTTCTTACAATGCCAACTCTTGATGATTTTAATGCAATGCGGCTAGTATACAATAAAAGAAATGGAAAGCAGCGATGCCTTTTCATTTATCATTCTTTTTTGTTGGCGAATGGAATCAAAGGATTCAATATTTGCCCGTTTTTTTTTCTCGTTGTCAATGAATAATATCGTTTGCTTTTTATTGCTTGCGTTGTTATTCAATGCATTCAAATCTCTTCCTTACCCTTGCTTGTTTAGTATCCCTTTCGTTCACTCTATTTACTTTCTCTTTGTCTCTTTTCCCTGCTCGTAATCACTCTTCATGGTCCTTTGTTGTCCTGACACCGTTGAGGAGATAATTATGTTGAATGCGCCACAGAGAAAAAAAGAAAGAAAAAAAAAAACTGAAACCACCCTACTCAAAACAATAAAACTGTACAGAATTTTAATTTATTTTATGCATTCATAATGAATGGTTTTGGTTAAATTTTCTTTTCTTTTCTCTTGGCATGGTGCGCATCTGTGAAAATGTCGTAACCGATAAATAATCGACTGGCGGCTATTATGTGTGGAAGCAAAACAAAAGCATTTTGCTTTGGCTTGTCTTGGCTTGGGTTGGCTTGACTTGCACGCAGCGTAAAAGATAATATTCATTAAATTTATTCTATACTTAAGACGATAATAGAACAAGAAGAACATTATAAATGGCTCTTACTTCTCATTAGCGAAACAGATTTCCTTTAGTCTTTTGCCATCATTTTTACACGCTTACGAAAGTGAACGCGCAAAAAATGTGAAGAAAAAAAAAACTTTCGTCGACCAATTTTCACTCGTTTTCATTTTATGCTTGCACTAAATTTTTATTTAATGAATTTGTTTTCATTCTTTATGGCGCGATTGTGTGTGTGAGAGAGAGAGAGAGAAAGAGGGAGAGAGAGAGAGAGAGAGAGAGAGAGAGAGAGAGAGAGAGAGAGAGAGAGACAGAGAGAGATTGAGAGAGAGAAAGAAATAGAATTGTGATATCTATTTGGTCTGAAAGAGAGGAAAATGATAAAAAGAGACAATAAGAGTGAGTGAGCGAAAAAAAATGAATTGCAGTTGGCACACTGGAAATGAAAAAGCATTGAATGTGGCTGTAAATCCGCTTTGACAACATAAATTGACAAATGGTATCGCTCTCAGACCCTTTGCGCGTTGCGGCCAAAGGTAGTGAAAGAGAAAAAGATAGAAAAGAGAGAAAAAGGTCAGTGGGCGATTTCGGTATGAATCGATAGATCGGGTCGCATCTGCTTGCATCGTAATTGCTTGTTGGCACCAATCTGCTATACAAACAAAAATAGATGTATTGCTTTGCCGCCAATTCTCTTTCTCAACCTCACCAATTGGCAAAAGCATCAATTTAAAATTGATTATGAAAACGACTCATGTCCAAGAGCCATTTGCTTTACGTAAATGTATTTCCCCCGGAAATCAATATGAAAAAAAAACACACATACACACACTCATGGAATTCGACTTTTTCCACTTGAGCGTCATATCACTCGAGTTGCCAAATATCCAAATCAACAAAATTTGAAAATATGTCAGCAAAAATGTAAATAAATGCCATATGATCGAAAATGTAAACAAAATACCCCGAAAAATGTCAATGGGGTCAAACGGAAGACCACAATTTTATGTCATGCCTAGATCGAATCAATTTGATAAAATGACATTTCACACCGATGGGGCCAACCAATTCACGTACATTCATTTCATTGGTTTTTGGGGAAAATATTTTGTTGACGTTCATATTTCTTGTTTATACAACATTTTATGAGCATCATGTCAACATGAACACAACGTACCAACAAACACAAACCCACACGTATCAATTCATTTCGGCAAATGAAAATGAACTTAACACCAAACTGAACGTTTCTTTCTCAATAAAAACTTAATGGCACCGAACGAAACATTCATTCTACTTAGTGCGTGACACATTTTCCTTGGAACAAAACGAATAGCCAACAATGTTTCTGCATCAAACATTTAATTTATTGCATTTAGAAAAGCAAACATTTTTTTCGAGTGAACAACAAACATTTGCCAATTTACTTGTTCACAATTTCCGTTGATTTCTCACAAATTCACACTTTCACTTGGATTCTCTTTCCGTATTGTTTTGGACTCCCTCTGTCAACCTCTCTCCACCCCTCTCTCTCTCTCTCTCTCTCACCCCTCTCTCTCTCTCTCTCTCTCTCTCTCTCTCTCTCTCTCTGCGCCTTTCTCCATCTTCTTCGCCCAACCTTCCTCTTCTTCTCTCATTCACATTCTTCCTCATTTGTTCATTCTTTCTCATTCACTTGCACCCTTATTCATTTGTTCGTTTGCTCACTCATTCTGTATGATACTC
>JAQOWM010000599.1:0-22500 GCA_029041755.1 Resseliella maxima | reverse complement strand
CTCTCTATCTCTCTCTCTCTCTCTCTCTCTCTCGCTTTCTTTCTCTCTCTCTCTCTCTCGTCTTTCTCTCTCTCTCTCTCGTCTTTCTCTTTCTCTCTCTACTCTCTCTCTCGCTTTCTTTCTCATTCTCTCTCGATTTCTTCCATTCTCTAGGTCCATGTCACTTTGTCTCTCACCGTTTCCTCTTTTTTGTCTCCATTTCTCTTTCTTCTTTTCTTTCCATCTCCATATTTCATCATCCATCTCCATTTCTGTTAATTTCTCTCGTTTACGGCTCAACACGCACATTTCAAAACATTTACCATAGTTATTTTTGTCCATTGCAATTCACCAAAATGATATGTGATAAATGCGGTAAATGACAATCGTAAATTATTCAGATTTTTCTTTCATTTGTGGTAATCCACTCAAGTTTTTACCTCATTTGGACGAAGGAAACGAATTAAACATGAGCTGTATTCACTCTATTGTCTACAGACGAAGACAATCATTAGAATGATTGATGGGATTTGTGTGGTGTCGTGATAACATAACGTGTCTGAGATTCTGTAACTGAGAAAGCTAAACAGTTAGATTTACGTGTGCCCGACCATTTAGTGTGATTGAGTATGTGTGTGTGTGTGTCGTTATCTACAGTCGACAAAAAGAGAAAATCTAGCATCGAAACAGGATGACAATTAGTTTTGCACGACTAATGGTTTCTGCTTTGAATAGTAGACACAACACAAAGAAATATTGATAAAAAGTCAACCAAATATCTCTAACAATCGTTTGATACGTTTTTTTTTTTTAAAAAGAAAATTTACAATGAAAAATCAAGAATGTTGATTCAAGATTATGTGTCAATTTATAGATTTTGGTTTATTTTTACCCTATTTGATTTTTGTGTAATGACAAGCGAAAGAGTTTTTGTTGTAGAAACAATAATGCTAAAGGAAGGATGCAATTTAACTAGCAATTCATTGTGGTACAATGTGCAATGTGCATTGGAATGTCATTAAATGTTCTTTAGGTTGGTTTTAAGTGAAGATAAATTACGTCATTTACAACCGATCACCATATTTTATGGTTTTAAATGCATGTCAATAGCAAATACATTGCTTGCCGTTCAATTGTCTCTCTATCGATGTACCAATTGCTACGTATGTGTGGGTCTTTGTATGTCTCGCTCTATGTGCCTATTTGTATGCTTTGGTGTGCTGAAAACTATCTCCATTTGTCACGTTTGCAGAAAAACTACTTACGATTCTCATCGACATTTTCAGCCACTAAGTCTCAATGAAGAATTTTAATTTTGCACAATAAATGGGTAATTACAGAGAATATATTGTTCTTCGTTAAAAACGTGGCAATGCCAAGAATATGATAGCAAAGCGTCGCTTGTCATCACAACCACTATTTTCAATGGTCCCACCGACACATGAAGGAATGCGATGAGATGAAATGAGACAATTTTTGTGTGATGACGAAAAATGCAAGCAAATGAAGAAAATGTGTGAGCGTACAAAATGTGAAAATGAAAATACTCTTTTGGAAAATTTGTTTCAGTTTTCATTTTTGTCATTGTCATTTGTTGCGCGCGGCTGTGAACGAACCGAAACGAACAAGTGAACGCGGTACAACATTAGCTGATTACGTGACTGCTATTTATTTGATATGTGACGATGTGAACTGCTTTTTCCACACTGCATAACAGTGCACAGTTCACATTCACTGTGATAAGTGTACACATTGCACATTGAGCATGCTCTTGACTCACTCACTCTTTTTTCTCATGCTCAATTTCTCTCTCTCTCTCTCTCTCTCTCTCTCTCTCTCTCTCTCTATCTCTCTCTATGTCTATTTCTCGTTTTGCTGTTTGTCCTGCCCATTAAAACCATTTCACTTGCATCGCCAGTGTCGGTTCGAACATTTGCTTAAACATGCACACAATAAAAACGATGCGAAATATAAATCCAATTGTGAGTATAACATTCATTCATTTTGACATGCAGCTCGGGCAACTATGGCTCACTGCATTTCGTTAAATGAATATAAATTATGAGAATGACATAGAGCGATAGAGACTGAAAGGAGAGAAAGAGTGATGGAAACAGAGAGAACCATGGCAGTTCATTTGAAAGCTTGAGATAAAGGCGAGAGAGAAAGAGAGAGAAAGAGAGAGGAAAAGAGAGAGAGAGAGACAGAGGCAGAGAGAGAAAAAAAATGCAGAATAATAGAGAAACATTAATTGAGAGATAGAGGGGGGAGAGGGAGATATAGAGAGAAAAGAGAAAGAGCGAAAAAGAAAGAACAATTAAAAGAGAGAATATGGACCACAACGTGAAAATGAATGAAATAGAGAAAAATAGCAAGAGAAATAGTTATTTAAAATGAAAGAGAAAGAGAGAGAGAGAGAGAGAGAGAGAGAGAGAGAAAAGAGAGTGCAAATTTCAAATTGCACTCACTCGGCATTAAAATGCACAAATTGGAATTGAGCGCCGTAAAAAGCACGAAAATTCCGTATCAAATTCGGTTGAGCACTCATGCTATATCATTATAATTATTGCAACATTATCTTGGTGTGCGCACAAGGTTTTAATGAAATTTTCAATTATTTTCTTTCGACTGATACTTTTCATTTTCGTAATGATGAAGCTTTTAAATGCATCCAGAGAAAGAGATACATAAGAATCGTTCTTTATATTGGCCGCGACTAGCTTTATGTCATTTTTATTTGCTTTCTCTCCCTCTTTCTCCCTCCTTCGCTCCCACTTTCTCTCTCTCTCTCTATCTCCTTCCTTCTTCCATCTCTTGATTCATGTTTCTCTGATTCTTTCTTACTTTTCTCTTTAATTTTTTTTTTTTCATTTTCGCTTTTCAACACATTATATCGACGCTGATAAACTTCTTGACGATAATTTGTTTTACTTTTGGCTTGATCCGCTAAAACGTTTGGATTTAAAAGTGTTAAGTTTATTTGAAGGTTTAATTTGCAGCTAATTGTGCTGCTAACCTGAATCAAGCATGTATAATCCATTTGATTGAGTTGCAAAGTGTAAGTGGTTCAGCATGATGAATTTACATTGACTTCGTCTTCTACTTCTTTTTTTTTTTCTTCTTTTCATTTATTCATTAAATTGCTTGAGAATTTTGCGATGCAATTTTAATCTAAGATCTCTCAGTAACACATGTGAAATTTAACTTATATGTGTTTCATGTTTTCGTGCATCGTAAAATTTTTCTCATTCAAATGTAGTTGAAATGCCATGAGAAATGTGTAAAATTTATTAAATATTTAATATGATGTGATAAAATCACAACAAAACTAAACAACTTGAACTACTGAACTATTTCGACTACTATTTCCATAAGAGACTTGAAAATATTTTGATTTTCATATGGCAAAGATTTGTGTAATAAAACTTTGGTTTTCATCTTGTGTGCACATATAGTAAAATGTGTTAAAACACAAAATGCCAAACAGCCACAGTCAAAAGTTAGGAAACCGGAAAATTTGCCTGTGGAAACTTATTTCATATTTGAAACAGTTTCAATATTATTAAAACCAACCCGAATGAGAAAAATCTTGAATGAAAATCACGATGGAAATCTTCATATTTTTTTCATTGCCAACAAAACAGAAAAGAAATATATGAAATAATGAAAGCAAGTCTCACGCGTTTGCATCAAGATGAAAACTTTTACATCACGTTTTCTTTTCGATATTTTGATGTTTTAAAGTTTCACGCGCGTGTGTGTGTGTGTGTGTGTGTATTGTGGTACCGCACAATATTAGTTCAAGTATGCGGATGCAAGATCTGCAGTAATTCATTACAGTGTATTTTTTACATCTACAATGTGCTCACATCAATAAGAAACTCACATCAATGAGAAACTCACATCAATGAAAAATTCGCCTTAGTTTCTGTCTGATTCAATAGCAAGTAGCAAGCATTTTGAACGCTCAAACGCTATGGATGAGTTGAACTATGTTTATTAAACATAATGAGAAATATGGTTGAGTCAAAGAAACTGTTCTTTTTTTATTTCATTTTACGTAAAGCCGTTTTGTTTTCCATTTTATTTTTGTTGCCACACGTGCGATACATTTTTTCTGCATTCGCACAAAGAAATTTTCATTGTATAAACACATTTTTTTTCCATGCAGAGAAAATTGTTTTTTTTTCTGCCTTCCAAGCAATCCGTTAAAAATGATTTCCAAGAAGGATATTTGAAGGTAACAACAATTCAGCATATATTTCAAGTTCATCTCGTCAATCGGTTCACCATCAACTAAGCGGATTCACAATCATAGCTACACAATGTACAAATCAATGTACAAATCGTGTTTTTTGTCTCATCTCTTGTCCCTTCTCTTGTTTTTTTTTTTTTCATTTCTGAGAAGTTTCACGATTCGTCACTTTCCTTCACTTCGTGTTCAATTTCATTTCTGCCAAACCGAATTCATTGTTGCACCCATGGAAAACAGGGATGTTTATGTATGGTTAGGATACACATTGGGGATATTTTGTTCGCATTGTGACATGTGTCAGTTTGTGGAATTCCCTAATAAATAACTTGTTCGCTCGCATTTTTTCGATGTTCGTCTGTCTTCGTGTGTGTGTGTGTGTGTATTTTTGTATGAATGGATATTTCAATGATCTTATTACGCTTTTGTTGTCAAATCCAAATGAAAGCCATTTCGGTGGTCTATTCATCTCTTGCATTTGTTCAAAACAAGAATAGATTTTGTTTTCATTTATGTTGTTGAGCTAAGTTTTTGCTTTGTTTGCTTTTGATAAGCTTAATTCGACCATATGACAACTCATGCGTATTACACTCAATATTATTGTTTTTCATTCAATTTTTCTCCTTCTTCTTCTTTTTCTTTTTTTCCCTTCATCTTTCAGTTGAACATTGGTTGTGCATTTCAACTTCATGGTCATGCAACAATAAAATGGAATAATTTTCGTTCGTTGTATATCTTTATGTTTAAATGATTTTTATTTCATTTGGTTTTAGTTTTTTGGGGGAAAGTGACAGTAACATTTTTGGCACATATTCTCTTTTAAAGCTTGAACAAAATTCTATCCAATACCAATGATTCGATAAAGCTTACATTGTTCGCATCACTACGCAAATATGGGGTAGCGGATGAAAAAAAGCACATTTTTCTTCATACAGTCATTCATTGTCACTGGCACAAAGGCAACTGAATCTCTTTATCATTCGGCTAATCCCATCGTCTATACAATTTCATTTTCTGCTCATTGCCAAATAGTTTATCGACCAAACGAAAATTTTCTTGGCAAAATCCTCTATACGCTCTTCTAATTCTCGTGCTTTTATTCTTGCTACTGCTATCGCATACAGTGCTCACTTTCGATGGTCGGTCTCCTTTCGATGGTTCCTTATTCCGTAAATGCAATAACAGCGCAATTTTCCGTTATTTTGATAAAATATTATTATTATTTTTATTACTATTGTCCCGATTACATTTTGTACGGACACTGGTTTCAGTATAATTCTGGTCGGCGATTTGGTTTATGGTGCATATCGTTGAAACAATGGCAAACAGACGCAACGTATTTTCACTCTTCAATGAATGAGAAAAGATATTGAGGAAAAAAGGGGGATGAAAATGTGAGAAAATAAGCGAGAGAGAAATAACGAGAGACGGGGTAAGAAGCAGCAAAAGGGAACGAGTGAATAAGAGAGAAAACTAAATAGAGTGAAAAAGAGCGAAGGAAATCGAGAGAGAGAGAGAGAGAGCGAGACAGAGAGAGCAGAGAGAGAGAGAGAGAGAGATAGAGAGAGATAGAGATGAAGAGAGAGATAGAGAGAGCTATAGAAAGAGATCTAGAAATGAAGTGAGAGAGTGAGAAAAGGGGGTCGACAGAGAGAGATAAGGAGAGACAGAGTGTGTCAATGAGAGCGAGAGAGTTAAAGGAAGATGAAGTGAAAGCAAACAAACAACTGATAGGACGTTGGCACTCAAATAATCATCTCGAGCGACCATAAATACGATCTATGTTGAGAATTCGGTTCGCATTCTGATTACAGTGTAAGTGTGGCAATGGTCGTATCGTAAATATTCGAACATAAAAATTAGGCGCATCATATAAGACAATGTGTGCTTTCGACTCTCCATTGTACGTACCGAACGGAAATTGGTTTTTCCATTCATTTTTTTATTGTGTTTCATTTCATCAGCAAAAAAGCCATGTTGCTTCCTGTATTTGTTGCTGTTCAGACACGTCCGCTGATGACACGGAAGTGTTTTACTTGAATTTATAAATGTTCAAAAATGTCTGTCTCTCTCTCTCTCTCTCCCTTTCTCTCTCTCTCTCTCTCTCTCTCTCTCTCTCTCACTGTGGGTATATGTCTTGAATGCCATCTTTAATATGATTATATAATTGAGCATGCAATCAAATAGCGTTTTCATTGAATCTAAAAATTGTGCCACACAATAACAACGAAGGATTTTGTTTTGTTTATATTCATTCAAATGGATTGTAATTTTTCTTTAAATGTTGACCATAAAATATGGTTTAAAAAGCATTCCAACACGAACACCGGAAACAATCTCTTTCTCTTTTAACAAATTTATTCCGTTTCGATTTGCGCATAAATCGCTTCGCATTGGAATTGTGCCATAAAATTCATGGAAGCGTTACTTTTATTGGTAATTCAAAGCATACGCATTCTCGGTGTCGGTGTCAGTGTCGGTCTCACATTGTGGATGCGTGCTTGTATGTTTGCATGTGTGTGTGTGTCTGTGTGTGTTTGTATGTTTAAAGCGAATAGATTGCCGACAATTTTCACACATTTCCATCTTCGTCGAATTAGAGAACATGGTGAGACATGGAATCGAACTGGAATAATTTTATTGATGTTATTTCGTCGAAATGATGCTAGTCATAGCACCATATACAAATCAGATTTACCAAAAACCGCTTGTTTGTTCCGTTTTCTGAATGTGAATTTGGTGAGACATTGAGCAAAATATTGGAATTTCAAAGAATATATTCTTGCGAATCGCTCACGTTTACGTGCAAAATCGGATTTCTTTTGTTATACAACGTGTTGTTATTTGTTTATTTTGTTTTGTTGGCTTCACCCAATGTGATCATCTTTTATGCCGTCTCGTTCGTTTGAACGAGGCGCTTCTTCATCAAACTGTCTGTGTAAACTTCATCGATTTTCATTCACATTTTAACACAAAATGTGATACAATTTATACAATTTCGATGTAGTTTTTTTTTTTTTCTTCTTCCACATGCATCGCACAAAAGTTTATTCATTGGGATTTAACATGTGTGGTACTGTAAGGCTAGTATGGAGATGAGCATGTGTGTGAAATGCGATTTTGCATTTGAAAGATTTTATCGCTTTTAGTTTTCATTTTGTTGTGACTCGTGCTTGGAATCTCCAACTAACACAAACGTGCCTTCTCCAACTTTAGCGAATTCCTTTTTTTTATTTATTCATTTATTTGGATTTGCCAATTTCTTTTCAGTTCCTTGTTTATGATGCATTTTCCAGCTTTCGCCTTCTTTCTCCCTTTTTCTTCCTGAATTATTCTTCCTTTTTATTTCATTTTCTATCTCTTGCGCATTGGTAAGAGCTCTCTTCCTTGTGAGATTACTCTCTTACTCTTTCTCTTCTTCTCACTCTTTCCATTCCACTCTTTTCATTCCACTCTTTCCATTCCACTCTTTCCATTCCACTCTTTTTTCTCAGTTCCTCTCTCACACATTTTTCTTTTCTTTTCTCTTTTTTTCACTCCCAATTTCCTTCTGTCTGTCACTTTCACTTTTTTTTATTCTGTCAGTCTCATATCTTTCTGTTTCTCGTAGTATTCATTTCATTTTCACATTTATTTAAATTTCGCTTATTTCGGTATCGATTTTGAATTGAAACTTTGACGTTTGATGAATGAAGTACATAATGCGGTACAAGTGTTAAAATATTTTTGCCCTTTCAAAACGTTTCTCATGTTTCGCAAATTTGCAAATAACATCGCTGATGCACTGCATTCAATACGAAATTGTGTTTGAAAATGTGTAATTCATTGCAACTTATTTAAAGTGTTCAGTGTTGCTCAATAGAAAATTTACGGAGGAAAAAAATGTCAAACATTTTCCACAAATCCATTTTGTGTGCACTTTGAAATGAAAATTGTTTCTCAAGTTTGTGTATTTACATTTTCTCCATTTCGGTTTTTCTTTCATTTTACCTTAACATTGTATCAAGAATTTAGTTCACCTTTGTTCGGTCGACAATCAAATTCAATTGGATTTTGTGTATTGAGTTCATTTTCGCAGGAAATTCAATGAGGTGTGTAAAAGGTTAAACCTATTTCTTTTTTCTCTCTTTTTTCACATTAATTCAATCATCAAAATGTTCCACCACAAAGTAACTTACTTTGAAAATACTCTCGGTTTCGAAACGGAATTAGTTTAAAATGATTCCCTCTTGATTTAAATTCCATGGCCAAAATAATGAATATTACCTTGTTTTTCCCCATTTTTTTTTTTCCTTTTTGGTTTATTTTTCGTCTTTCGTTTGTCTTTTTTTTTGTGCTGTGCTGTGCTGTCACTACATTTCAACGAAATTCCATTCGATTTTTTCGAACAAAACTTTTCACACAACGAATCATTCAGATTCGGTCAAAAGATTAAACCATGGCAAATTGAACATGGCAACCCAAATTTGTTACTGATGATGATGATGATGATCTGTTGAAAGGGTTGCATTGACGAGAAATGAATCACAAACATTTGGTCAAACATAATGTTAAATGTGCAAAACCATTATTTTTCGTCGTAAACGATTTTGAGCTTTGAATGATTTGTCTTTTCGTCTTGTGTCTTCCATCTTTGGCCTATGTATTTGGCTTATGCATTGAAGAGTCTTCAATAAAGACATTCTTTTTATTCTTTACATTTCGGTCACTTTCTCTCTTCTATAGTTTTCTTCTTTATTCTCTCTTTTTTCACACTCTTCTCTCGCTTTTCTGATTTGCTTCATTCTATGCGATCAAATTTATTTGAGTTTTTTCCGTGGGTGAATAGTTCATCTGTTGCGATGAGATTTACTGTTGGATTTACTTTTCAAGTCAGATACATGAGGTCAACAATGATGATGATGATGGATAGTCAATTCACGTAAGAAAATGATTGATGATGTTGTTAATGCCAACAAATTTAGCACCGATTACATTCAGTCCGTTTGAACGTCAACCCTTCTGAATGCAGTAATACATCCGATGAAGATACAATGTTTGGATTTTCTTTTTTTTTTTTCATTCTCTTTAGTCGAGTTATTTTGTTTGTATTTCGTTTGTTCTCTCTGAATCGTTATTTACTTATTTTCACTTTATTCTAGTTTCGGTCTTCTACCAACATCGATTCTTTCGATTTTTAGAAAAATTATGATTTTTCAAATGTAAAAAAAAGTAAAATTCATGGCATTGTCAATAATCAATATTTGAATTTTAACATGTTCAAGAATAATTCTTTGCCCTAAATTCGTTCGATTCTTTTGATTTCTTCAGTAAATTCATCCTTGTAGCTTCACTGATTCATTGAACACGAGTAAATCATTCGAAAACCACATCAATTGAGTTGTCTGCGATAATAATCATTGATTGAGTTATAAAATTTTTTTTTTTTTTCAACAAAAGCGACCATAATAAATTATCGCATGATAAATAACGCAAATGTGAAAGGTGAAGCACATTGGATGAAGAAAATACTTTGATTTCATCTCAATTGAATCGCAAATTGTGGGTTATTTAAATTGATTTAAATTTTGTGTGCCGATCACAATAATTTGACGCAACAATGTTGTCAATTCATGGCACATTCAAAAGCTGTTTCCATGAGCGACGTGTGTGAATAAAAAAGTGAAAACAAAATGAGAGTGGGAGAGGGCGAAAGAAAGAGTGAGTGGAAAAAAGAGAAAGTGAAAGAAAGAGAAAGCGAAAGAAAGTGATGGATTGATCAAAAAGTAGCAAAATCTGGAAAAAAAGGAAGAAGAAGAGACACAAGCGAAGAGGATATAAAATAAAAAAAAAATTCGAGTGAAAAACACGATGACGCGCAAATCGAGCAGATTTCCGCTGATTTTACACCATTTTAAATCTCTTTAACGCATTCTTCTATATTTGCCAGGCATTATTTACGCACGAAAACTTGAATTTCTCATTCTCAATCTGACTCACACCACAAGCTCCTTCTCCATATATTTGTGTGACAGTGTGTTGGGTGTTTTGAGGTAATTTGTCTTATCCGTGTGCAAAAGCAGTTTTATTGCCTTAACGGCACATATGATGCGAGTGATTTGAAACGGTTTTAACGCGTTCATCGTATTTCATATGCAAATAAGAAAATGAATGAATGAGACGCGTGCTTAACGCACATTATACTGTAATAATAAGATAATACCTTTGCAATGCGTTCATATTCTTTTCACAACCCGCGGCCTGATTGTTCGATGCCCGAACAACACGCAATCCATATAGCTTGGCAGAAAAGTAACGCATTTAAAAATGAATAGCATCGAAAGCGAAGCCGAAGAAAAAAGCAGCCAACCAAATTCTTACAAAGAAGAAAAGTGCTTTAACTTTTTTTCTTTTTTTTAATGCCGTAGCCTTTTTTTATCGTCGTAATCATCGTTGACGTTGTCGTTCTTTTCGCTGGCTGTCAAATAAAATTTTAAACATGTGCGTCGAATAGAACGACACCAAGACATGAGAATCTTATTTGCTCCCCAAGCGCATAATAGGCAATTGTTGTTGTTGACGATGCTGGAAAAGAATAAACAACAACAGCAATGATGATGAGGACGACGACAACGACAACGAAAACGATGAAAAAAAAAAGCAAACATCAGATTAAAAACATTGTATGCGATTATCGCGACGAATACACATTTTAATGGCAGTGAATAGAGAGCGGATGTTGTGGCATCCCCTCGTTGTTTCATCCCCGATATTTTTGTCTCGTTTTTTTTCCATCGTCAATTCCTCCATCTCTTTTTCACATTTTCTCTATCTTTCTCTGCATCTCTTTCTCTTTTCGCAATCTAATCTACAGAAATTGTTCATTTTTTATGATGCTCTTTATCTATTGGCAGACTGATTCAGTACATCGGCATTTAATCAACACCATGGTGGCTGACTGGTTGGCTGGGTGGATTCAGCGGCTGGTAAAAATCGCTTGATTTTTGCTCGTGTGTGTGTGTTTGTGTGTGCTTTTGGTCTTTCTTGTTCGATGTTATTTATCCACCGCGCTTTGCTTAGTCCGTAATTTTATTGAGTCGGTTTTTCACCCGTCTCAAGGGTGAACGCGTAAAGAACGAAATACGAGATGAGAGATGAAAGATGCGAAATAGCGGCACAAACGATAAAACAAACATGCCAAAAAGGAGAGAAAAAAAAAACGAATTGAGCGCTACACACACACACACACACATACACACGAAATTTATATGAAACATTATTTATATTATCCATGCTAAACTGGTTGGCAACGAATTCGAGCGCAGAAAAAAGAATAGAAAGGGAAAAAAGCACATGAAGAAATTGTTATCATGTTTGAGCTGTTGTCGCTGTACAGGTTTCCCTTTACATCGATACCATTAGATGATTCCTTTTTTTCTCTTTTTCTTACTCTCAGTCCCTCTCATGCCATGCCTCGCTTCCATTCATACCCCCTATTTCCCTCACACTTTTTTCATCCTTTAACTCCCTTTCTTTCACAACAGCACTCTCCTTTTCTCACTCGGAGTCACTTCCCCTCTAGAGGGGATTAAGACCTCTTAATCACCGCTCTACCCTTCTCTCTTACTCCCCTTTTCTGCCAATTTCTTACCTCCCCTTTCCTGACACTTTCTTCCTCCCCCTTCTTGCTCCTTTCTTACCCAGCCCCCTTCTGATCCTCTCTCACTCACCCGCTCCCTTTCCCGCACCTACCAATTTGCCCATTGCCTGAAGGGGTTTTTTTTATAGATTCACATTTACAGTGTTGCCGAAGCAAAATAACGATACGTTTGGATTATATGATTTGAAAGCACCGACACTCAGCTAACTATGGCATAGTCACAAACACATATATATCATATCAAAGCGAAATATTCAATATTGTCGACGAACACATAATTTGCGTGCACGGACACACCGAGAACGTGCGAATTCAACAGAATCCATGCACACGTATATATTCATGTGTTTTATGTATGTGTGATATGTGTGTCTCACGTGGCCGCGAAATGATAAAGTATCCTTTAAATCCGATATTCATTTTTCCGCTATCCGCTTATTTTCTATGTGGCGTTGGTGTATGCTAGTTCGAATTTCACAATTGCCATGTAAACGAAATATTCTTTAGCACAACTATTTTTCATTCGCGTTTTTTTTTTTTTTACTTTTTTGTTTGCTCTCTTCTTTTTACGATGTTAACTTTAGTGTAAATGTACATGTGGAATGAATAAAAATGCTTACCTGGAACATAATACGGTCGGTGAAAAAAAAAAAAAATTGTATTACAACATTGAAATTGAAGATGGATAGAGAAATAAAACAACAACATCAATAGCATGAAATTATTCATCGTACCCACAAGCGAGAATGGATTCTCTCTTTCTATATTCCATACCCCTTTATGCTCGCTTGTGCATTTGTCTGCCAGCTTGCTTGCTTGCTTGCTATCTAAATCTATCTCATACGCAAAACCAATGGGAAAAAATTGCACACACAATTATTCAACGAATGGAACGCGCGGTGAAATGTTTTGTGCATATGTTAAATTGTTTTTTTTTTTTTTCATTTATTCATTCCAACATATTTTCTGTCCGTTTGTTCATACTCAATCGCCAAAATGGATAAAGAGAAAGAGAGAGAGAGAAAGAGAGAGAGAGAGAGAGAGAGAGAGAGCTTTTTATCTCGACAACTCGACAAATATAAATGCATTTAGTATGAACAATTTCAGCAACAAATGTTGTTTTTTCTCCCATTTACGCAGAGTGTACAGTTTCTTCAACGCCCATGCAAAAATCATGTTTCAAAACAAAAAACGCACAACGAACAAAATAGTATTTGGGAATGCGAGAAAAAAAAAACACGAAATACTTTGGATCGTATTTATGAATAATAATTCTTTTTTTTAAGTGACTGCTCTTTGCACTGTCATAAGGAAAAACAACGGAATATTCACGAAACGTGAGAGAGTATGAAGTGAAAATAAAAAAAAAGAGATGACTGTAGATAGTAAAGGGAATGTCTGAAGGGAGTGAAGGAGATATCGAGGAAGTGAGCGATAAATGATATGAAGAGAACGAGAGTGCAAGAAATGGAAAGATAAATTGAGAGAGAGAGAGAGAGAGAGAGAAAGGGAGAGAGAGAGAGAGAAAGAGAGAGGGGGAGAGAGACAAAGTCAGTGGAAGAAAAAAATCCAAATTAGCATAATTTATATGGATGCAACGATTTTATTTCGCTTGTCTGAACAAATGTATTAATGTAATGAATAAATTTGCGACTTCAGTCAATTTTGTGAAAATGCTTTTTGCTTGGGAAAAAAGTCAACAAATTTGCATATTGAGCACATTTCCAAGAAAAAGCACATACCATGAGTCCCCGAAAAAAAAAATTCGTGTTTTACTAAAAATCATAATTTGTTTAATTCATGGAAAACAATAAGAATCGTGATAAAAACTGATGCATATCAGTTGAAAAATAGCTTAAATCGAATAATCATGAAACATTTTCAAATTTTATTGATTGAAATTATGAACAGCATGAATTGAATTGCTCTTTCATATACCCAAATTATTTCATGTATGGCTTTCGAACATTTTCATTGTCTATGATGCGTTCAAAAATGGAATCCATTATTGATTAGCGGTTTGAATGCATGCAGACGATTCAATTAATTGCTTTCAATTTTTCCAAAAACTATTTTCATTATATGATGAAAATATCGTAGCTTTTTATTAGCATCAACTAAATTCATGCGGTTTACATTTAAATATTATGATTGTAATGCAAATAATTGTTTATCCAATACAAACTTAAAACTTCAACAAAACATAACAAAACGTGAACAACAAACCCATTAAATCAGCAAACAAAATTCATTTTTCAAGTGGTTATCCGTCACCGCCGACATCGATACCATCACCGCCAATATATATGTAAACAATAAATATAATGGTTATTGGAAACCAATATGCATTTCAACATTGATTGTTACGCGATTGGCTATGAAATTAAATTCGCTTGATGATTCAAGTTTTTCTCTTATTTTGATGCAAATCAATGAAACATTCTCATGTTTCTTAATAAATCGAAAAAAAAAGATTGATTTTCCAAATGGTCACTCTTAGTCCATGAAATGGACTCTCTCTCTCACTCTCTCTCTTTCTCACTCTCTCTCTCACTCTCTCTCTCTCACTCTCTCTCTCTCTCTGACTATCTCTCTCTCTCTCTTTCTCTCTCACTCTCCCTCCCTCTTTCTCTCTCACTCTCCCTCCCTCTCCCCCCCCCCTCTCTCCCCCCCACCCCTCACTCTCTCCCTCTCTCTCTCTTTCTCTCTCAATTTTCTTCTCGTTGAGTATAAAAAAAATCAATAGTTTTTGAATTATATGGAAGCATTTTTGTTTATTTATTCGGTTTAAAATGATTGTTTCAATGAGAGAAACAAAACTGAACGAAGCTTGGTGGTTGAGTGATAAGATTGAATTTAATTTCATTGACGCATCCACATCATATTAATACTCCGCGTGATCTCAATGTGGCCAAGAAAAATGACTGAAATTTTGTCGAAGGTTTGATTAGCAAAAGAATGAAAATAGAAGGGAATAATTTGCTTATGTAAATTCGGACACTTACTCGTGGATGTTCAATAAAGTCGCGATTTGCTGAAATTAAATTACACAGCACGGGTCTATTATTCAATTTTGTATGTGCCATAATTGCGACCAATTCGTTGGTTTCTTTTAAAATAACCGGACCTTAAACGCAAGTTCAGAAATAATAAAATTAAAAATGTTTGAAATGATGATTAATAAAAACATTTATGATTAATGAAAGATGGAAAAGAGACTTACCGCCAGCAAATGTTTTATGGTATGGAAAATTTACATCCTTTTCATGCAAATCAATGCACATTTGCATTTTTCGATCGATATACCGAAATTTTTGTTTTTCCCAATACGTATGTCGACACTGTCGGAAACTCTCAATTTTTGAATCAAAATATCTTAATCCACTGCCCACGAAATTGGAAAATCCAATTGCGGTAATTTTTGTGCCGGATTTTGGTTTATAATTTTTGTCAACCATTTGTATTTTACCAATTCGTTCATCAAATTGTAATTGTTCTTGAAGTACAATCACAGCAATATCATTTTCATGCGGATAATGATTACTATACTCTGGATGGACAATAATATCTTCGCGGCTTACATTCACTCTGTGGTAACTTTCATTTATATTTAATGTTCCAAATTCCAAATAAACTGTGTCTCGTTCATACACACAATGAGCGCTTGCAATTACTTTCCAGCTTGATACAATTACTCCAGCACATACATATTTGATTTTATTTCTTAAAAATACCACCGAAACCATGTATTTACGTTCTTCAATGTGACGAACTACAGGCAAAAACAATTAATATTCATGTGAAAATATTTATTAAAAAAGATGAAGGAAAAAGTGGAAAAAAGCTAAGGGTTTTCAAAATTTCTGACATTTTTAACAAAAAAAAAATGATCACAACGAAAAAAATGAAGAAGTCTTACCATTTCCATGCCAAAGAACTCCCTATGCAAATACAAAATTTATTTATTTTTTCTGAACTTTGGTTTTATAAATTGTAAATCTTTCAAATCATCATATCAATTGATTCATTTAAATTTGAAATTTTACGATCACTGATTGATTGATTGAAACAAACAACATTTAATTGAAATGATCTTACCTTTGGATCTTCAATAAAATCGCGATATGCAGACAATAGAGACATAACTTCGGGACATTTTTCTCCATCCCATACAACGACACCGACTAATTTTCTCTCTTCGTGTAAAATGACAGGCGCTGGACAAAAAAAAAAAATTGAAAATATTTCATTGATGAAAAAAAAATAAGTTTTGAATTGATTAAAATGAATAGATAAAATGTAAAATCAAAAATTACATCCTGAATCGCCGCCCTGAAAAAGAGTAAAATACAGTTAATTCAGTAGAACAGTTTATTGTACTGGAAGAAAAAAGCATTACCTGCGTGTTATGCAAATTACCGCGTAATTTAACACAAAAATGTAATGATGAATTTGATGGACCATATTTTTTATTAACAATATATGTATTCACGCATGCCTCAAAATTCATAACTGTCGATTGAACATATCTTAAAGGACTTTCCTCAAAAAATCGTTCATTATCCTCAGATGATGTATATCCGAGCATTGTAACTGGTTCTCCACCCTTTGGTATGTAATCTTTTTCAACCATTTCAATTGCACCAATCTTTGGACCAAATGGTAAATCTTCATTGAGTTCAATTACGGCTATATCAAAGACTAAACCACCTATATCATCAAAATGTCCAGGATGAAGTGTAATTTGATCCCATGTAAGATTCACTGTATAATATGGATAATCAAGATCTAGTGAACCAAATGTAAGTGAAACAAGAATTTTGCCTTCTCCTTTTAAACAATGAGTTGCAGTTATCACTTTTCGTTTTGATATTACCGTTGCACCACAACGCATCAACATATCTGCATAATGATTTGGATTGTAAAATTGAAGTGCAGCCATATAATTATAATCTTCAATACGTTCAACCAGTTGGCCACGAACTATAGCCGATACAGTTATTCCAACTATGGAAAAATAACAAAGAAAAATAAAATGGAATTAGTAGAATATTGAGAATTGATTTTCCTTTGCGATTAAAATAAATCAATGTGAATTACCATTTTCATTATTGTCTCCTCGGAATACCTGTAAAAAGAAATTGAAGAAAAATTATATGATTCATTGGAAAAATTAATGCACGTGTTCGTCAGTAGCGACCTAAGACAAAAATGATAACAAAATTTAAACCAGACGAAGGGTTTGCTAATGACGTCAATTCATACTGTTTTTATTTCGTCAATTACTTTGGAGCATAGTAACAATATTTTTCTTTCAAAATTAATTTAATGCAATAATATCTCTGTATATCCAACGTTTTTAACTTGGTTTTGTATACTCAATTCTATTATTAAATGGGGTTTTTCTTATATTTCTAGAATTAGTCTTTTTAAAATTGTCGAAGAAAGAAATGTTTCTCTTACAAAAGTAGTTGAATAGAAATTTTTCATAATGAAAATGTTATACTCACAGAATATTCGGTAAGGAAAAGAAATACAAATAAGTTAAAATATCGATTCATTTTCAATGTCAAAATGAATTAAGTTAAAAGAAAAGAATGAGATATACAAACGTTAGAAAAGCCTTTTATACCATTCAATTCCAATCAATTGTTTATTAAATTCCCGACAAAAAAAAACTTTCAGTTTCGCGCATTTATTCCAGGAAATATGAATAAATAAATGAGTGTAATGAAGCTATGTCAATTTTCATAATATATTTTTTTTTTTCGTCTAAATTTCGCATCATTACATCTGTCAGTTATAGATGCGTACGTGAGGAAAGAAGTAAATGAGGTTAGAGAGGTTGCTAAGGCAACAAATTGCAGGCTATTTAAATTGAAAAAAAAAAAGAAAAGAGAAAGACAATTAATTGTGCAGTTGGATACAGACTCACAATTAATATCGTTGGAAAATTTGACCCTTCGCATGATTCAATGTCATATGACATTAATTGTTTGTATCAGTCGCATTATTCTGACCTGAAAATAGTTTATTAAAATATTTTGTGGAAGATTCAATAAAACCACAACAATGTTTTGCCAACATAAACACACAAACAATTCAGAGAGTTTTATTGTAATGTAAAACTACAGGTAATAACTTGCAAAAATATACAAATTCAATGATTAAATTGATAAAAGAGTGAAAAACTAGCGCAAACATGAAAATTCCATTCATTTTCTATTTTAAGAATGTAATAGGGCGATCTGGCAATTTCGTCTTATTTTTTTTATTTAAAAATGATGATTTCAAACGCACAAAGTAATGACAGCAAATAAAAGAAAAACACGAACAAATTATAAATGAATACATAAATTGATTCAGAGCGATTGGTTCAATATCATCTGAAGAATCGTCATTAAACTGACTAAATCCTTCGTTTAATCTTACCAGTAAACATACCATCATGATATCTCGATTTTTGAAAAATTCTTTTTTCATCGGAAAGGGCATCCCAAAAAACCCCCGAATACGAAATCTTAGCGGCCCAATCCAATATATGTGGTGGTGATGGCGCTGAGATCGTTTAAGGGGCCAAAATCGTGGTTTTGAGCAAATATTACCATTTAGTCTATTAAAGAAGCCATTTTAAGGTTATGTTATGTTCAGAAGAAATGTTCAACACACTTTAGAGAACACATTGGAAATTTTTTTGGGGCCGCCCTCCACATAGGGGGTGCCAGGGAGAGTCAAACATGTGAAAAACCCCTAAAATTTGCCAATTTAGGGTCCAAATGGGGTCAAAAACCCATTAAACCCCCCAAACCCACAATATATTTGGAAAGCCCGTAAAAAATGCTCCCTTTCATGTAAGCACACAATTTTTATCAGACACCCCCTTCATCCTCAAATCGGGTCAGAATGTTGAAAAAGTCTTGCCCCTGCAAGTATGCAGCCATTTTTGAGTATTTTAATGAAAACTGCGCATGTAACGCATATATTCAGAATATAGGACATTATTCATAGTTTTTTTTGGTATATCGGGTTTTCACCCCGGGGACATCATTTGACCCCCAGTGAGGCCAACATTTGAAGAAATTCACACAAAATAAAGATAAGTACACAGAATAATAAATCATTTGTTATTGCCATACATTTTTTTTATTGATTTATAAATTCGCGGTAGAAATTACACAGAAAATAATTATTCGATAACCGTACAGATACCAGTTTATAAAAAAAGGCATTGTTGTCTAGATGCGTCCTTCATATACCCTGTGAAAGAAAAATGTAATTAGTATATTTAAATTGCAAACAAGTTCCAGCCTGCCTTTGCACTGGCTACTGACAGTCATAGAACTATTAGCCTTATATCGATTTGAAAATTACGTTATTATCTTTAAGTTACGTTATCTTAATTTTACGATAATATTTCTATATTAAAAAAAAACATACAAATAAATGTTTAGATTAAAATCAAAATGTACAGTAGATCTTTCTAAAGTCTAATTCTCAAAATAGAAAAAGATAAGCAACAGAAAGTAACAAGCGTAAAAATGATCATAGAAAGTTATTGTTCTATGGCGACATTAAAACTTGTTTGTTTATGTTGGTTAAACTCAAACCACATTGATAAATGTACTATATTACAAGATACATGCTAAATGTAAAAGGAAGAAAAGAAAATATGTGTTAGTATATTCAACATGATTTGGCTAGAATTGTTAATGTTTCGACTAGAATTCAAATAGAAGATTGTACATGAACAATTTCATATAGTACAATAAACAGCGATTTAATTAGCGATCATCTGGAATGAATCTTTTGCAATAGTGGTAGTTTTCATCGAAAAAATAATGAAATGCGCAAAAGAATTCTCTACACCAGCCACAGCGAATTTGCGCCATAACTGTAACATCGCCATTACCCATACATTTATCGCAATGAGATCTACATACATCAGAACCAAAACAATAACTGGTCGGAGAGTTTATATAATGTGCATGGGAATCAGTATAACCACAAAGTTTGAATGATCGTTGAACCCATCCTTTGAATCGAGGTGAAGAACATTGGTTATACATAAGAAGTTGAATAAGACAAATGTTGTCTCGAATATGTATAGGCTTTCTTTGTATTCTCAAGTCAGTATCAGTTTTTTTTTTTTTATTTTTTTTTTTTTTTTTTTTTTTTTTTTTTTTTTTTTTTTTTTTTTTTTTTTTTTTTTTCTTTTTTTTTTTTTTTATTTTTTTTTTAAATTTTTTTTTCCATTTGTTGCTTTTTTTTTTTTTTTATTTTTATTTTTTTAAAATTTTTTTTTTTTTTTTTTTTTTTTTTTTATTTTTTTTAGATTTATTTTTTTTAAATTCCTTTTTTTTTATAAACACGTTCGTTATTTTTCAAAAAATTTACAACACAATCTTATTAAAACTATACAATACAGACCAGAGAGGTGTCGAACCATTTCTTTAAAAGTACGATTCAAATCATTGTCGAGTGGTTGAATTTGACCAGTTGTGCCTTTGGGAATGAATTCAACGCGAAGATTAAAATTGCTAGGCTTATATTGTTCTAAGAGCGCAGCGTCTTTGTGCATGCCAAAAGAATCGAAAAGAAGAATATTATTGTGTAATTTCCGCGAAGCAAAGACCACTTGCTCGTACCACTCGCCCAAAATAGATTTTGTCATTTTGCCAGACTTGGAACACGTTATCAAAAGATCAGGATGTCGAAACATCCGTCTCTCCACTTGTGGACCAAATTGACCATCTGTTTCTTGCAGTATGATCAAATGAGGCAACACAAAATTACCATCTTGATCAACAAGAGGTAATGATGTGTATGAATGCGTTGTAGCATTTTTTGAATCGACTTTTTCCTTGACAAACCGTGTACCTTTAAACTCAAGAGTAAAATTGTACTTAAGTTCACAAGAATAACCAGCTTCATCAGCGTTGAATAATTTAGGTGGATTTCTACAAGAAATGATTGATCTAATTCTACTTACAAACTCAACTATTGATTGTTGTACCTGTGGTTCTTCATCAAACTCCTTGCGTGTAAATCGTTTGTTTATCTTCCTTTTACTTATTTGATGTTTCTTCTTCCAATCATAAATCCAATGGCTCGATGCTCCGAATTCGTTGAATTGAATCTCGTTTGCTTTCTGCAGCGCCCAACAAACTAAATCTCGATCATGCACTTGTCTCATCAATCGTCTGCATTCATTAAATTGTTCCAATACATGCTGATCAATTTGACGTCGCTTTTCATTTATACCTCCGACACCTGAAAATAAGTTGAAAAACGAATTAAAAATCAAGCTAATAAAAAAATTGATATGAAACTTTTTCTACCATCAGAGAATTGTTTCTCCCATCGATACAACTGTAGAATTGAAGTTACATTTTTATATTGATGCTGAACTTGCTTCAGTGTTCGGCGTTTCTTGGTATTGGTGTTTCGCCAATATGCAACGATTTCTTTTCTTTTCTCCACTGGATACACTTCTTGTGTCCGATTGACGTGCTCATCTGTTGGTATAAATTCTTTCATTTGATTCATTTCATCTTCGTAGTCCAATTCTGAATCAGAATCAGAATCATCATCACTGTTCATGCCACTTATTTCGAATTGTTGAAATATTTCTAATGTAAAATGTAGATATAAAATTGAAGCTCATCAATTTTCATGATGAATAACCTTAATATAAATGTAAAAAATCACCTTGACCAGGGTCAGGAATCGCTTCAGTGCTTTCTTCAGCGATGTGATTAACATTTCCTACCATTGATCCGGCCGATAAATTATTCCCTCTTGTTGAAGCTAAATTGAATATCGAACAAATATCAAATCTTTGACAGTTTTATTTATTTAACTCATTTCTACTCACTTATATCGTTTGTTTCATTCATTGACATAGAAACATCATCAAATCTGTTGTCAACATTTTGTTCATCTTGAGTAGGTCCATGTTCTTGTTGAGCGTCTGGAAAGTGCAACAAATTGAACAATAATTTGTGAATAAATTGCACAATTTAAAATTCACCTGCATTTTTCATTTCATTTGTCCATCGATCAATCATTTCTTGTTTTGCTCTGCGAAATTTGTTTTGAATGTATTTGTAGCTTTTGCCTTTTTTTCGAAGCAATGCGATTTTGCGCCTATCATCAACGTTATATGGCTCATTTTCTACAATGGAATCATAGGATAAAATTATTATTTTGGATAAATTTATCATTTTTTTATCAATTCTTTAAACATCACACATTACCGGTTTTCATAAAACCTTCGTTTTGAAGCCACTGTTTAAATTTACTTGAAACCATTTCACTGTCAAAATTGCTATTCGAATTTAATTCAACTTCATTTAAAACACCAACAAACACGTCTTTCAAATTTGGATTTGAATTTGAATCACTCATTTTTTAATAACTTTCATAAAAATTTAAAAATTTAAAGCAAATCAGTAACACAATGAGAATAATAACTTGTAATAACATGGATGTCAAAACAATAATAACATAAGCGGCAATGTCAGTTGTCAAAAGTTTTGGCGCGTGACATGTGGTTCACATTGTATGCGATATTGACATACTGTCACATTCACACATTATGAACGGAAAAATTTCAATAGTGAAAGTGAAG
>JAQOWM010000202.1:0-10265 GCA_029041755.1 Resseliella maxima | reverse complement strand
CGGAATCACAATGTGTCAAAATTTTTCTAGCTTCTAGCGCCACCATACCAATGATAGATACACTATACAAACTTACATGCTTTTGATCATACATGAACACTTTCAAAGTTAAAAAAGTTATATAAAATAAAAAAAAATAATATAAAATGAAAAATCTACATTAATATCTAATTAGATATTTTAATATTTCAATATTTCAATATTTCAATATTTCAATATTTTTGTATTTTAATATTTTCATTTTCTTCAGATTATCTCAATAAATAACATAAACTATTAACTTAGAAGCTTGTACTGGAACTGAACGTTTCAACTTCAGGCAGTTCATGTTCATAATGGTGACATTTTAAGGTTATGTATTTTTGTTTTGGTGAAAATATACACAAAATAAAAATGAAATATTTACAAGGAGTCGGACAAAATATTGCATAAATTTAATTAAAATCAAATAAAATTCACCTCATACGGTATTAAACATTTCATGATTTTGCCAACTGATGCTTCTTCATTCACTGAAGCCATGAAAATTGGTTCAGCAGTTAACCATCACTTGAAAAAGGATAAGAAAATGTGATAATCCACACCAAATTCGGTGATGAAGATGGTTTCATACCAAACATTCTTAACAACAAAGATGAATTGAATTTGATTCAAGATGCCATTGTCAATGCTGATTACACTAGTAAATTTGTATGGATGTTGCCGCCTTTGAATTCTTCAAAAATATTCAATATGATTTGAACTTTAAGAATACAAACAGTGACAAATCAACTTGGTTGTTAACCGGTTAACCAAATAAATTGACAAATTTGTATCAAGAATTCATCAATGAATTTCTAATGGTTTCAATTGATGATCCATTCGATCAAACTGATTGGGTTGCATTGGATTGCAATATAATATATAGCAAACACAAAAATTCAAAATGTTGGTGCGGATTTCACTGGTACAAATCCGAAAATTTATTGTTGAAAGTCACTCAGTTAATCGAATTGGTACCATAACTGAATCAATTAAGGCACATGTGTTGACCGGTTGACCAAACAAAATAGTTGGGGAACCATGGTGTCACTTCTGTCCAGTGAAACCAGAGATACATTCATTGCCGATTTGATCAATTAAACTTGAGCTCAAGAGATGAAATATAAATAAATTCCTAATTCAGTAAATCAAAAATGTTATATTTAATTTTATTTCATTAATATGAAAGATAAATAATTAGTATGAATTTATAAATTGAATTATGTAACTAAATAAACGAAAAATTAATTTTAAATTTATAAAAAAAAATTTTTTGCAACAAAATATTGTAAATTGGAAAATTTGTTCCAGCCTTTTCACTTTGATTCAGTTAGATCCATTTGAACTGCTAATTTTTTTATATGTCGAATAAATTATCCTATATTATATATACGTATTGTGGGAATTATTCTATTAATTTATTAAATACATAAAAATCATGAATATTTTTTTCATTAAATTGGTTGGCAATATTTTAACTAGATTAATCCTATAGATGATTTTTTTTAAATAATAAAATTGGCTATATAGAAAATTTGAGAAGCGTATTTTTAACGAAAAACTTATTAATATCATATTAATAATATGAGAAAATTCCAAATTATGCCTGGATAAAAAAAATTTGATTATATAATCAAAACTTGTTTTTGTTTAGCAAATGAATAGTGTCAAGCATTAAGAAATGATAATAACGTAAAATTTCACGATTTCATCAAAATTTTTTACTTTCTGCTGGATCAATAATTAATCAAATGTGATGATAGATATTGAAAAAAAATTAATAAAAATGACAAAACAAAAGTATTATTGATTTTTTTGTCTTCAAAAGTTAATTGTATTATTTATTGACCCATTGTAATTGTTGTTTTTTCATATTATGGTGTATTACAATATTATTTTTATCAAATTGAATTTTTTTTTTGACATTTGGCCATAATGATTTAATTAATTAAATGAGAGGGAAAATATATTTTTCGATCAAACAATTTTCTTTCATCTTGTTGATGCTATTGAATTATACGTAATAATTTACAAAGTTTAACCTTCATTTAGTAATTAATAACATTTTTTGTAACAATTTTTTTTACATATTCATCACTCTATTTGCGACTTTTTTTTCTTCGATTTATTCAAATTTGTTTGGATGTCTAAAAGGAGAAAATGTTATCATCTTTCCTTTATTTTGTATATATGTTTCGTATTTTTCTTAAAAAATATTTATTCGTTATGTAATTAGTATTGATCGTACGATATGGAAATTTTTCATTATGAAAGGTGTATTATGCAGATACAAATCGTAAATCTGTTGCATAATCAAAATTGTACATTTTTATAAATTTTGAAATAAGAAATTCAAAATTGTTTGGACATTGATTCGGCGACGGCGACGACGGCGATTCAAAATATTCGCTTGACCGTTGTTTTGATTACCTTGAATATTCGGAACTGCATTGTTGATGCCGTTGTTTTGACCAACTTGAACATTGAGTACAGCATCATTATTACCAATATTTTGAACAAGGTGTGCATTGGGTGCTTCATCGTTAATGCCAACATTGTGAATGTCTTGAATATTCGGGGCTGCGTTGTTGATGCCCTTGTTTTGACCAACTTGAACATTGAGTACAGCATCGTTATTACCAATATTTTGAACAAGGTGTGCATTGGGTGCTTCATCGTTAATGCCAACATTGTGAATGTCTTGAATATTCGGGGCTGCGTTGTTGATGCCGTTGTTTTGACCAACTTGAACATTGAGTACAGCATCGTTATTACCAATATTTTGAACAAGGTGTGCATTGGGTGCTTCATCGTTAATGCCAACATTGTGAATGTCTTGAATATTCGGGGCTGCGTTGTTGATGCCGTTGTTTTGACCAACTTGAACATTGAGTACAGCATCATTATTACCAATATTTTGAACAAGGTGTGCATTGGGTGCTTCATCGTTAATGCCAACATTGTGAATGTCTTGAATATTCGGGGCTGCGTTGTTGATGCCGTTGTTTTGACCAACTTGAACATTGAGTACAGCATCATTATTACCAATATTTTGAACAAGGTGTGCATTGGGTGCTGCATCGTTAATGCCAACATTGTGAATGTCTTGAATATTCGGAGCTGCGTTGTTGATGCCATTATTTTGAACTTGATTGTTCGGATTATTTCCATACATATTTGGTACTAAACCATGTGTGATTCGAACGTGACGTTGTAAAGTATCCCAATTTGCCAATACTTGTCTGCATAATGGACATCCGTAGTCTCTTACCAAACCTGGCAGCATATTGTCCAAATTCCATTGGGGATGAATATTTTGAACGTGTCCACGAAAAACGCCACGTAACATACGCTGTCGACAAGTGATGATCGGACAAACAACTGGATCCGTATCTGACATCATTTTAATTATTACTTCCTTTTTATTCTTTTAATGTAAAAAACAAAACAATGCAAATGTTTTATTAATTATGAACAATGGATTATTAATTATAGTTTCAATGTTACTAACTGTAATGTCTACTTACTGTATTTGAAAAATTGTGTTGTTCTCATCAACAAATGCTAACGAATTTTGACAAATGTCGACAAATGTTGAGATTTCTTTCATGTTGAGATTTTTGAATTTACTTTCAATTAATAAGCCTATCTAATGTCTTTGTCTGTGTGTTCGCAGTAAATGTGTAGCACATGTACACAACAGCGTCACAGTGTAAACTGCAAACATACATACCAAGACATTCTTATTGATTGAAAATTGACAAAATGTAAACAAATCCCAACATTTGTCGGCAAATGTTGATAAAAAAAAATGACATTATGAACAAACCAAAGAAAAGACCAGCAAAACGCTCAATAATACAAAATAACGTTACCCATTTGATTATGGATGAAACAATTTGATAATCGAGGAAAAACATTCAACGAATAACCGAATAATCAAAATTGCATCTTTTTTTGAATGTTTTTTTACAAACAATCAATATAAATTGTAATTTGAAAAAGAGTTTATTTTTTATATTAACATTTCATGATGAATATCAATATTCCTAGATGTTTTAGACATTGTAATTTCACAAATGATGAAATATGAACTGAAATAAAAAAAGAAGAAATTAAAAAGATTTTTTTTTAAATAGTTTTAGACTTTTCTTTTTCAATCATTTTTATTGCAATAACATGCAGTCAGCGACATTGAAAATACACTTTAATACATCAAAATTATATAAATATTTGAAGAATTTACGTGAATCTGTTGAACATAAATTTACATTGCATTTTATTCCATAAATTTTTTTTTCTTACATACACTTGAGAAAATTTTGTTTTGTTTTTATCTAGGATCGGTTGAATCGATGAGAATTGACAAAATTCACAAAGATAATTAAATATTTAGTATCTAATCATTGGTGAACTGAATGACACAGTTTTCTTAATTTGTTACGTAAATATTTTTTATGTAATTCTAAATTTTTTTGTTTGGCTGTATAAGCACATTTTTTATTTATATATTCGTCAATGATGAATTTAACCAAAAATTCTTTGTGTTCGACATCATGATGAGAATCGTAGAATATGGGAAAAAATTTTTCCCATTCAAGAGCATTAAGAATGTCCAAGTAAATCCTCTGTTTAAATTGTGGTTCGACGTTAATATAAAACTTTAATGCTGTGTCTGTTAATTTACATAATTGGTATGTGCTGACGCAAGGTTTAACACGATCAATATTGATGCACATGTCCATTGGTACTTTTTCATTATTTTCAAATACTTTGATGCACCATTGGCAATACACTTGATCACATGTTATTAATTTACGTTCAATTAAATTCGCTGCGAACGCAATGCCTGAATCTTGCAGTCTATCAACCAAATATTCTCCTGCCGTTAATTGTTCCCATTCTAAGAACTCGATGGAACTATTTAGTATAGAACTAGATAACAATGGTTCATGACCATCACCTTCTGAATTGTTATAGTATTCATTTATTTCTTTGTTCAACATTGGTCGCTTTTTTTGGTAAGATGACACTGTAAGTACGTTTGATGTAACCAAAGACGTTACATTGGCAAACACAGATACAGGAATATCACATTGCAACTGTAATTTGCGATAAGCAGATGAAAATTGATGCGCCATGGGATTATCAGTGTTCCCATTCATTGTTCTGATTTTTGCAAAAAACATTTCCAAGTGATCTTGGCTTATTCTATATGTTGCAAAAAATGTGAGCCAGTTATGTTCTTCAACAAGTTCTCTATACAGCTCTATAAGTGAAATTATGTTAATAACAAATCCTCGAAAACCAGTTTTTAATTTGGATTTGACTATCTGTATACGTTTTGCATTTTTTGGATGTGCCATCTCCAAAGATAAAATATATTCTTTGACTTCATACAAAAATATGAAAATTTCATTTTTATTAATTGGATTAAGAGCACTTTTGTAGATGTTTGATGCGTTGTTTTTAATCCTTTGAGTGTTCATAATATCCCAAAGCGTGTCCATTCTTTTAGTAAAATCGATTGTCTCTTGTGCACCAGCGAACTGTGGAACACCATTTTTCATTAGAAATTCTATAGATTCCGCTGACGAGTTACTTAATGTTTCAACAGCTGTACGAACATGCATTTTGCGATCTGTCCATTGTAAGTGACGTTTGTTCATTTTATGACACAGACCAAGGTTATTTTTGGAACTAAATTCCACTAAATTAATAAAATACTTCCATTCGACTTTTTTATCCCCAACAAATATAACTCCAAGATTGGATAATGTGGTTCTGATTAATTTTTCCATATGACTTGGGTCATAAAAAATATATATTTTGTTTCCACTGTACATGAAAAATGTTTCATAATTGAAATCTCTTGGCTCGATATTTGCACCGAGGAGCTTACACATGGACGCATTAGCAGAATATCCATCAAACGTTAAATTTGCAACTTTAATACCACGACTGAAAATTTCCGGTAAAATTTGACGAACCAGATGGACTCGGTCTGCTGCGTTCAGCGTTGTGATGAAGTAATAAGCAATTGGCTGCTGCACATAAATATTTAAACCCGAAACCATAAATACGATAACACATTTGGCTACTGTAAACTCTTCATCTTCGGTATTTGCAGTAATTTGATCGTAATCAACAACACCAATAAATTTATTTTTGGCACGGCACCATGTGAGATTCTGCTGAATGTCCATTTCATCTAGCAATAGGCTAACAACCATTTGTTGTCCCTTTTCTTTCATTTCTTTCGCTTTATTTTCTAACGCTTCTATCGATTTAAAACTTATTCCCGATGTTGCGTCCAAATCACTATTCCGATACCATTCACGAATTGTTTCTGGATGGGGAATGTTTTTTCCAAATTTATTTCTGATATATTTATATCCTTTGGGGCTCGTATAATTTAGCGATAAACAAAACGCTCGAACACTAGGCGGATATTTTTCACCGGGTTTGATACCATTTATCAAGCAATCTATTATTTCGTTAGTTTCATATGCCTTTAAAATAATTATTTGTATTAGCAATAAAATTCAATTCAATCTAAAAAATATATAATAATTACATTGAGAAATTTTTCATCATTAGGTGAAATATATTTATTTTTTCGAAGATCCTCTATGACTCCTCTCAGTTCAATTGCTTTATGTTTCTCTTTGAAAAAATCTTTCTTCACCTGTTTCAGTTGAATTTCTTTCTCTTTTCTTATGCTCTTCAATTTGTTAATTTTTTCTTGTAGTTTTTGAAGTTCTACGTTATGTTGAAAAGTCATTTTGGAAATCTCCTTTTCGAGCTCTGTCAATTTACTTTTCATTATATCAAACTCTAATTTATTGATTTCATCCGTATTTGAAATGGTAGCATTCACATCTTCACAAGTAATATTAGAATTGGCACTGCCAAAAATTTTTGGAACAGCATTTGGCATCAATCTTAGTTTTGTGCCCCCAGATATAATATCGGAATCCTCGAAATGTCGAACACACAAGTTGATATATGGCTTATTATTGTCGAATTTTTGATGATTTTCAATTGCAGTGATCCATTGATTGCGAATACTGTTCCCATTTTTAGGTACTCTGAAATGTTAATTTGTCGTTTACTGAATCACTGAACGTATTTGAGTGATTTCAATATTTATTTTTTCTTTTTTCTTCAAAAGATGCAAAATACCTGAACATTGGCGTATCGAAAGTTCCTAAATTATTAATACAAGAATATATATAACAATATTGCTTCTTTTTATTCATTTTCCTGCTTTGTAATATTAATAATGCGGTTAAACATAATCACTTTCTATAGTATAATATGTTTCGAAATGGCATGTTTTGCAAATTTGAATCTTTGAATGTTTGAATAATTGACATTCTATAGAATGTATACGTAGTGACAAGTCCAAAAGATGTCTCCATTAATGCATTCGTATCAGAATATTCTCTGTTACAAAATATCAATATTTCAATAACATTTTATTCTAAATATATGTGTACTCCATTGAAAGTCTCATATTACTGCTATAATATCAGATATAGTATTGTATAAAATATAAACTGGACATTTTATGAATTTACTGATTCCTATACAGAACAGAACTTGACAATTAAGATAAATGATGGCACTGTTAAGTCGTTAAGATGCTTTATAGCTTTTTTATTTCACGTAAAAACTGTCAGATGCGCTATCTGTCGTCAATCAATATTCATTGTAAAATTGCAGCAATGGTTACTTGATTTCGTATTCAGAATCAGTTTGAATAAAACAATCATTGCGTTGAGGCCGTTGAAGCCGTTGAAGCACATATAACATATAAGAAATCAAAATCAACTGTATCACAAACCGATAAATCGAACAAATTCATCAATTTAATCTAGAAATATTCGAAAAATCACTGTACCATTATATTAAAATTATTCATTATTTGTTATCGTTTTATAATAAATTTAAATATTGAAAAAGAATTTTTGAAACAGAAATGAATATGAATAGAATTGAAAACAACGACGAATTTGAAGTTGAACGCGTGCTTGACAAGCGTGTGCGTAATGGAAAGGTAAATTGGTTGCATTTTCCTCTCAATTAAATGTTCTCAACAACTTATTTTGTTTTTCGGTTTTTCATATTTTAAGATCGAATACAAGTTGAAATGGCTTGGATACTCTTCAAAGGAAAATAGTTGGGTACCAAAAGAATTATGTAATTGTGACGAACTTATTCATGAATATGAAATTTCGCAATGGGTTGCAATCATTGGCGCAGCAAAAACAACTGATGGCAATAAGTATGCCTTGAAGTTCCGTTCTTCTTACTATTTTGATCTTGTTCCAACGAATAAAGTGTTGAAAAATTGGCCACAACGATTGATCAATTTTGTTGAAAGTCATATTAAATTTGAAATGCCACATCGTTCCGTTCATTTTATTGACAATGTCGAGGTAAACGTCGCTAACAACATTGGAAAGCCAACAAGCATTTTAGGTAGGAAAATAAGCACAAAAAACGTATGTTTCATATCAATCACGAAACTACTTGTCTAATTTATAAATACGAATTTGTAAATCTGAAAATTTTGAGTTTATACAATTACTTGCTTATGTTTGCAGGGTGTACCGATCATGGTGGCGAGTTAAGTTATTGGTGTGAATGGAAAAATGATGGCGGCAATGTTTCACGCAAAATTATTCCGTGTTCCGAAGCACATGTTTCATTTCCAGAAATTGTCATTTCATTTCTGGAAACGAAATATGATTTTGGTAAAGATGGTCAACTCTCTTCTTACAAGAACAACAATTTCTATGGTAAATATTTTTATCACAGTATATCTCAACATGTATTTTTCTTATTGCTGTTTTATTATTTTTAATAAATATTTCAACTTTTCATAGCTACTCGATCCCTCAGACAGAAGGCAAATCAACTGCAAGTTTCCTTATGCCCAATATACAAAATAATCCGCAATCTGTCTCTCGAAAAATACATGTTGAGCAAACCATCAAAGATTGTTCAACGTCGTCAAACTGCGCCAGAGCCAGCAACAGGGCCAATTTTGAAAACAACAGGAAGAAAAAATATTCCGTTTGGCGCTCGAGGAAGAAAGCGGCAAACAGTTAATTTAATGTTTATTGGTATAACACCAAATCCGAATGGTTGTATCTTATCACAACCAAAACCGGCGTCTTCGCAAAGAACTTCAATAATTTCACCCAATTCATGGTCAACAACAACACAATCGCCAACGGCTCATTCAACACCATTGCGTTCGTATGGCAGAGCTTCCGTCCCATCTACACCGTTCAGACGATTGAATTTCTCGTCATCACCACCACATGATTTGCATCAACCCATAACATCCAAAGATGAAAGTACATTCGATGAAATGGAATGCCCAACTTCACCATTTGGTTCCTTGCATTACTCATCGAGCGATTAAAACATATGCACCGGTCAACTTGATTGACTCATTAATAGATCAATCACTAATACTCTAATACAATGAAAAAAGAAAAGACAAATGAAAACTATTTTCATCGTTATTTTTTTACTTCAATTCTGCAATGTAGATTTCGTTTTTGACTTGCAAATTTTAATTCTTTTCGAATGTACACTTCTATCTAGTATTCTATATAACCATATATATACACCAGAAGCAAAAATACATGATAGTATCAGAGAAATTTTTATGAAAACCATGTAACAAAAATACTTCAAATAGATTGTTTAATCAATGGATCAATTATTAATACAATGAACTTCTGAGACAAATTTTAAAAAAGCCACAGTTTTGTTTTGTCATTTTTAACTTTTACCACATTTTTGACTTTTACAGTAAGTAATCAAGTAACCTGATCTAGCTCTCTTCAACTCTTCAACACAAAGCAAATATAAACACACAAAAAACGAAACAGTTATATATAAACATAGTGTGGTGTGCATAGTGAATCATCACAAACATCATAAATGCAGTTATAATATCGTTTGGTTTCATGCTTTCTTTCAATCAATAAGAATGTCTTGGTATGTATGTTTGCAGTTTACACTGTGACGCTGTTGTGTACATGTGCTACACATTTACTGCGAACACACAGACAAAGACATTAGATAGGCTTATTAATTGAAAGTAAACAAATCTCAACATTTGTCGACATTTGTCAAAATTCGTTAGCATTTGTTGATGAGAACAACACAATTTTTCAAATACAGTAAGTAGACAAGCAATACGTAACTGAACGAAGGCT
>JAQOWM010000953.1:427500-458701 GCA_029041755.1 Resseliella maxima | reverse complement strand
TGTTACAATGCATACATAGATATTTCTCTCACACGTACGTGTAGTTTAATACAAAAGGTCAAAGAAGCACTGCTGCTTCCTTCACAATAACTTGTCAACAATTTTTGCATTGTCAACATATAGGATGAGATACCGTTACTCTCAAGGGTCTCGATTTACATTTAGAAATATATTGCGATGTATTAAAAACATAGAAAAATGATTGAAATTATTCCTAATTGTTATTTTCATTGTTTGGAAATCACAATAAACTAAGATAATGAACAATTTTATATTTTTTTTTTTAGTAAAATTTAATGCATTTTATCAATAAATTGTGTCATCAAATCAATTACTTAATTAATAATTTTTTACATTTTTTACATTTTAAATATTTTACGATGAGAAAGGTACAATATACCAGTCGATTTTTTAATAATCAATATCAACTTCCGATGGACATCTTCCGTTACTTTTACAGGATAGATAACAGCAAAAGCGAAATTTGTTTGGCGATGGTGCATTTGGGCCGCACTCATTACAATATTAAAAACAAATACTAATACGCTCCGAAATATATTGAATTTCGAAATATATTGAATTTCGAATTTTAAGAAAACAAATTCAACTTACTTTTTAAAGTGAATGTGAATTGCTCTCAAGTTGATCTGTTCTCCATTTCAACTTTACATACTGTGTACCACCTGGTCGTAGTCGGTACCCGACCCGAACTCAGACCGATACCCGACCAACCCCGAACACCGAAAAACACAAAAACTCTCAGATTTGGTTTCATTTTCATTCCTTTCGGTTGCTGTACTAACGAAAAACCCGATCTAACCGAAATAATTTCCAAAACAAATATTATATTTGGATGGGAAAAATAAAAGGAATGCATTTTTCTCAATCATCGTTAGCCATAATACAATTTTTCTTTGGTATTTTTTGAAACGAGAGCGAAATAATGCTGCTGATTTGGATATTAGACTTTTTTTTTGAGATTTTTCGTTTGTTTCGGAAGAATCTGTATAGGATATCCGAACTCCGACTCGTTCCGAACCAACCAGCTCCGAAAATTCTCGGTTTCGATCGAATTCTGATGAAATCAGATAATTTCGGTCAGAATTGGAGTCAGCATATCGCCTAAATTGCGACCACTTGTGTACATCGAGAAAAATAAGCTGAAGAAATAGTGACGTAGGCTTGTTATTGTAAATGTTCCAATATTTCACAATGTTCCCCTGGACTTTTTAATATCGATTAACAATATCTGTCTCTAGATCTGTCTAAATGGAGTCTTGATCATGATGTGCAAATGTCGTTAAGAAATATATTTAGATTAAACAAAGGAGAATTGAGTAAAGCGGGCGTATTAAAGGTGTTAACGACAACTTGTTTTCTCTTTGGCAGAATCTCTGTAACAAAGATAAAATTGCATCGCAGAAAAAGATTTCATGTGATAAGTTTCGTATCTCACCTTTTATTAATAAAACACAGAGGATTCAAATTAGCAATTATTTCATATTTTTATGAATGTGTCAAAACGACTGAATTTAAATATAGCACATTTAACTTGTTTTTGTTATTATTATTCTCTGGGACTTTGTATCTAATTTTAAACTTAAAACTCTTACATGTCAAGCAAAAACGCTGCTTAAAGGTGATTGGATATTGCAATTCTTGAATCAAAACTGAAGTTTTGGAGTGCGTTTATCAGAAAAAGTAACTTTATCTCCGCTATTGTCTACACAATGTTTCAAAAACGTTATGAAAATCATTGATAAATGTTTTGATATTTGGCTATGGTACTTTTAGTAATAACATTCAAATCCTCTTAAACTTAAAAGATCTGAAAGCTCATAAACTGTTCAAGTTTATTCTATGAAGCTATTAATATCATTTTTTTTCCTTTTTTTTTTTCTTAACTTCCTTCGATTTGGGATTTTTTTTCCCCCTTTTGATTTGTTTTTTCTTCCATCTATTTTTTTTATTTTTCATTAAAATTAAGTAGTATGCTGAGTAGGGCACATTCGAATCGAAAGAGTGTGTATTTTAAAAATTATCCACAATAATTTCTCGACACAAACAAATATTCTTGAATGAAAATAGATGAGAATTTTTTTATTATGAATAAAGTTGCCAACTCTGCTTCTTCAAGAAGCAGTACAAAATTAGCAATTCGTTGCCAGATTGCAGTACACATTTTCTTAGCAGAACAAAGAACTAAAAAGCAGTACGGTTAGCAGCATTAATTATGAAAAAAGTTAAAAATTGATGTCTTCATCTACAATATTATAAAAATAATATAAAAAAAGTTAATAATAGAGAAATAAATTTAATTCGACTTTTTTTTTCTTTTTTTTTTCTTTCTAAAATCGAACAAGTATCGTTCCGAGACCACCACGAATATCAAGTGAATCAAAAATTGAAGCGGGGTGTTCGGGTGATGATCTTTTCGTGGTGGTCCCGGGGCGAAAGCTGTTGTGATCTTATGACGAGATCCATATCCACACTACCCGTTTGGTCTTTTCATCATTCTTCAAAATTCGATGCACCCTAATTGTCATAACAGTTTTTTAATCTCTCAACATGATCCCGAATCGAATTTCAGATTTTCCTGACACAATGCATGATGGTTTTTGCATGATTCTCATTTTTTACTTCAGAAATTAAATTATCCAAATATGGACTTCCATCTCGTATGGTATGGTATAATGCGTTGTTTCCAGAAAAAACAAATTGAGAAATAAATTTCATAAATAAATATTTCAATATTTCGTCTTAAGATGATTGTATACGCTATATTTAAATTCGGTCGTCAAATTGTGTCGACACATTAATAAAAAAGATAAAATAATTTCAAAATTGGACTTTATTCTATGTGTTTCATTTATGTACCTTTCATTTTATTGCATAAACTCACTTTTTATGACGCACAATTCTTTTTTGTTTCAGAGTTTTTGCCAAGGACAAAGTAAATGGTCATTAACACCGTTTGCATTCCACATTTGGCTTCCCTTTGATTATTTATAAAAAATAATTGATTATCTGGTTGACATTTGTATGATTTCGACAATGTTACTTACCTTTTGATTCATTAGTTTTATTATTGTCAACAATAACTTCAATATGTTGAGATGATACACTGTCATCAGTGTGTTTTTCTTTTAAATCGATTGATAGGGAAATGTCAACATTTTGTTCCTCATTTGTGGGCTGTTCATCGGCCTCTTCTGATGTTTTACATGTGTATGTTTGTTAATATATGCATGTGTTCTGAGAATAACATATTAAATAACCTGTCTTTAACTGTTTTTCAGTTCTGCCTGTCGATTTTGATTGTTCCTCAATGGGATTTAAGTCTTGTTTGGTCAGTGTGCTTTCATGATCTTCATGATCGGAGTATTCACCTTCTTCACGTTCATCTGAAGAACATTTGATTACAAATGTATTGATTGGATTTAATGTAATGATGCACGAATTTGCTTACTATCGGAAACTAGACGCACTAGTTCTTCATCAGTAACAGATGTCTGAATAGGTGTTGGCACCGTAATGTTGTTAAAACTAATTGAATAGTTTGTTGTAGTTGGTATCGGTTTAATTACTCATTTTTGATTAAGGTTATTTCTTAAATAAAAGAAAATTGGATAGTTGAACGGCATGGTTTAAGCCTCGTTCAATGCCCTGGCCGATAGTTTGTTGAACTTGTCGAAATTTGGTATTGGTAATGTTATCATTAACGTTTTAAATTGTATAAAAAAAAAAAAAAAAAAAAAAAAAAAATTATGTGTTATCATTTTTTTGAATAAAAAAGTTGCTTTTGGCTTGTATTATTAAATTGGGCTGCATACTTTTACTGAATACACATGATATAATTGGGACTGCGTATCAGTTTTGTGAGTTGCATGCTTTGTGCAATTATGCTTTCAATTTAATATTTGATGTTCAACATTTGAATTAAGAAATGGGCATGGTTCATAAAATTTTTACTGTTTATATTTCAAATAATTTTGTTATTTCTGAATGTTGTTCTTGCTGTTAAATATAATTTGTATTATTGGATCTATTTGATGTTGTTGATGTTCAACATTTATATAAGTATATGAGTTTGAATTTGAAATTTTGAAGTCTTTTAGTTTTATTTGGCATGGAAGTGTTCTAGTTTCATGTAATTTGAATACACTTATTATTAAGGTAGCTTACTTTGACCCTATACCAAGCTTTAGGATTGGGCCGGAATGGGTGAAGTCCCTATTATCCGGACTGATGAGAGTAATCGAAAATAGGGCTTTCTTAAATTTCTTGTTTTAGTCTTCACGACATATAGTTGAATTATTATACATGGTTACATGTTTTGACTTCATTAGAAAAAAAATAATCTTTTTGTTCGTGACAATCTGTTCATTTTCCTGAAGAATTTTAGTTTTTGGACATTTTTGACCTGTGACACGCCTAAAAAGTAGAAAAAAAAAATGCCATTTACATAGGCCAACAATATCTAACTTTGAGGTTCCTGAGGCACGTCTTACCGTTTTCCGATCGAACGGTTGTTATTTTCAACTGAAACCTCCTACGAAAATACATGTGGTCTCTCACATTTGATATTCAATCTGATTTTATTGATCATTTTTTCTTTCAATATCGATACTACAGTAATTTCTATGAAAAAAGGGACTGACAAAGCTCGAAAAAAATGACAATGTGGCACTTCCATTCATATTTCTGATTTTTTCTATTGAGACTTAGTTAGTAAATCATAACATTTTGAGACTTGAGGCTTGATTTGGAATTCATGACGTTTTGAGACTTGAGGTTTGAAATTTGACGTGGCTCCAAATAATATAATTTTATTTATTAATTTTTTTAATTTTTTTGCGTTTGGTTTTTATAAAGGCGCTAAAAATTAATTTCCATCGATATTTTACACATAATTATTCAATATTTCATTTATTTTTTTTAAATTCTTATTATTCGTTTTTAATCTACTGAGATTTCGCATGAAACTTTCACCTTTTGTCATAAATAAAGCAAATTCAAGTCCAAGCCTCAAATGGGGATGCCAAGTAAAATGCTATGTCAAGCTGCTAGGGGGAAAGAACTGAAACAAATGATGCAAATACTGCAAATGAACGCCAATAAGTATGTACGTATTTACACTGTTATTTGTTCTTGCTACGGATAAGACGAAGCAACGTGAAAAAACAACAACAAACTTTGTGCAAATATGAGCAAATGCCTGCAAATACGCAAATAGTTCATTCCGCCTAGTCAAGCTAATAGTCTAATCTTTAAAAATAATAACAAAATATATTTTCTGGTTAACCAATCATTAGGTTTTTGATAAGTTTATTGCGAATCTGTTATTTGAAATAATTGTTTTGGCGAGAACATAGAATGTAGTACGCTGAGTAACAAATTCTATACGCATCTTTGCTGTCCGTTACAATTCAATGTTGGTGTTTGGTCTGGGCAGCAAACATAATTAACGATTTTACCATTAGGTTGGGTGAATGGGCCGCACTAAATATTGATAAATAATTCGTAATTTATTATATAAATTTTAAGCAATCAGCAATAACGAAAAAAAAAACTTACAATTCCACCTCTTGGGCTACATGGGGGCTCTGGTGGGTCGGCTACTACGCTTCCCATGAATACACTCAAAAGAGCGAAAATGCCAAAAATCACCTGCAATAATTTCATTTTTGCTCGACAAGTATGAATTTCTAGGCGAAAATAGAAATTGTGATTAATGCAAAGAAAAATATAAAATCTATTGGTTTTGTTCTTAAATATATTGAATTTCAAATTTTAAGAAAGATAATTCAACTTACTCTTTAAAGTCAATTGGAATTGCTTTCTCAAGTTGATCTGTGTTCCATTTGAGCTGTTGGCTTATATTTATATAAAATGAAATCCCATGACTAATTAACAATTGAACACATGAATGTGTACATTGAGAAATATACACAAAACCAAACCCCAAGACCTAAACCAAAATAAATATATTCTCTGAATTTCATATCAAAATTCAATCAATAAATTATGTCTAAAGATACAAAAAGATGAAAACAAATTGCAAAATAAAAAACATCGTGTGTGTATTTACATATCTTTCCATTTATTGCATCAATTCGACTTCTGTGACGCACGATACTTTGTTGTTTCAGATTTTCTGTCAAGGACAAATGGTCGATAGCACCATCATTAAATTTGCTTAATGCAGCTTTCCTTCATTTACTTCCATCTTTCCTAAAAATAATTGCATGATCATGAATCCATTGAGACAGATGTATGATTAACCGATTCAAAATATTTCTGACAACATGGCGAAAAATTGGGAAAATTGCAGTAACAAGTCTACGTCAATGTTTCTTAACAATATATTTCTCACTGTACTCACATATTCAATTGCAAATTGTTTCATGATATTTCAATTCATTGCACAATACGAGCTGAAATGTCGCATGAATCACTCACTGATCATTGAATTATATTTGTCAAAATTCAAATTTCATTCATTTACATTTGTTGTTTTTAATCTCTTTTTAAACTATAATTGTCTAATGTGCATTGCAAGCTAGGGAGCTATGCAGTGAGAAAAAAAATTCAAACACGTTCCCGAATGCCATCTAAATGAACAAACATAAATTAGATTCACCAACATTTGATACTGAATCTGAATAAAAATTGATTATGTGGAATTATATAAAAACAATTAAATATTTATGTACAATAAAATATTTTTCATTATTAAATTATCGAAATATAAATATTTTTGAAATAAAAAAAATAAAAACACTTCATTGAGAAATTAAAAATACAACTAAAGCAAAACAAACTATTTATATTAAGTCTCCGCGGTCTCCGCATGTTTATTCGATTGGCGTTTGTTGTACATGTATACATGTATGTATGTGTTTGTTGTATACATGTACAACAAACACCAATCGAATAAACATGCGGAGACTTAATATAAATAGTTTGTTTTGCTTTAGTTGTATTTTTAATTTCTCAATGAAGTGTTTTTATTTTTTTATTTCAAAAATATTTATATTTCGATAATTTAATAATGAAAAATATTTTATTGTACATAAATATTTAATTATTTTTACACATAATCAATTTTTATTCAGATTCAGTATCAAATGTTGGTGAATCTAATTTATGTTTGTTCATTTAGATGGCACTTAACCGGGAGACTCACATACAAATGTACAGGGCTATATAGACTGCTTACCAGGGTAGATTCCAAGTCTCTTTTTAAAAACCTCCAAGCTATTTACTTATCTAACATCACTTGGAATTTAATTGAATAATTTCATTCCATTGTCCCATATGTGTTCTGTAATCACATTTCAAAATAAATCGCATGGCTCTATTCTTTAGTCCAATCATTATTTTAATTTGTTCTTTGGTTCAATTTATATATAATGTAGAAAATAACCAAATAGTGGAAGAATAATGCGAAATCTCAGTAGATTAAAAACGAATAATAAGAATTTAAAAAAAATAAATGAAATATTGAATAATTATGTGTAAAATATCGATGGAAATTAATTTTTAGCGCCTTTATAAAAACCAAACGCAAAAAAATTAAAAAAATTAATAAATAAAATTATATTATTTGGAGCCACGTCAAATTTCAAACCTCAAGTCTCAAAACGTCATGAATTCCAAATCAAGCCTCAAGTCTCAAAATGTTATGATTTACTAACTAAGTCTCAATAGAAAAAATCAGAAATATGAATGGAAGTGCCACATTGTCATTTTTTTCGAGCTTTGTCAGTCCCTTTTTTCATAGAAATTACTGTAGTATCGATATTGAAAGAAAAAATGATCAATAAAATCAGATTGAATATCAAATGTGAGAGACCACATGTATTTTCGTAGGAGGTTTCAGTTGAAAATAAACAACCGTTCGATCGGAAAACGGTAAGACGTGCCTCATCGTTATCAAAGTTAGATATTGTTGGTCTTATGTAAATGGCATATATTTTTCCACTTTTTAGGAGTGTCAGAGGTCAAAAATGTCTAAAAATTAAATTTTTTTAGGAAAATGAATAGATTATCACCAAGGGGAAAGGCATTACAAGATTAATGAATTTAATACAGACTAAATTCCGAAAAATTCATATCAAATATCACTACTGTAGCTATTCCTCAGTTGGAGCAAAATTCTGGTTGTTGTGAAGTAAGCAGCAGTGCTTCTTTGACCTTTTGTATTGAACTACACGTACATGTGAGAGCAATATCTATGTCCACAACGCATACAAGCACATTCTTCTTAGAGATAAATCATTTCAATTTTACTGGACACGTGAATTTCAATAAAAAAGGACGAAAGTGGCGCTATTCACAAATTTTTCGATTTTCCTAACAAAATTCGTGACCATTAACCACTATTGCTTGGGAGTGTGCACTTAAACCAAAAGAATTATTACAATTAAACAGGCAAAAGAGTCTAAAAGAAAAGAATGATTATAAAGTGTTTTGTTGTTGTTTGATAATCATTCCACAGCGACTCAAATGGAAAGTAATAAGAACGGAAAGAACATTATAAGGTTTTGGCTTAAAGCTCAGACATATAAAAAGCTATAAAATAAAATTTTAATCATTAAGATTTCAATGATTTTATTGTAATTTTTGCATTTTGAATGTTTCTCGTGAGAAATATACAATTTAGTATGATGATCATCAGCAGTAAATTTTTTCAGATATATTTATTGACATTGTCCACTAGGTAAGCATCTTCCAGAGCAGCAATCACGATTGCGGTTTGGTGCTGGGGCATCTGGTCCGCACTATATATCAATGAAAAAATTTAATTTATAATTATTCAAATACTAAACAATCAAATAACGAAGAAAAAGAGAAAAAAAAACTTACAAGTTCATGTTTCGCTAAACATGGCTGCTTGGCATCTACGTTTGCAAGGAAAACACTCAAAAGAGCGAGAGTACCAAGAATTATATGCAATAATTTCATTTTTACTGGAAACGTTTGAATTTCTAAACGGAAATAGAAGAAAAACTTATTATTGTGCAGAAAGAAACATAATTTTCCTGTACTATTCATACACTTGGAATTTAACCATCTGTCGATGTGTATAATGTAGGGAAAATGTTTGTTTTTATTTAAGAAAAAGAATTCAGCTTACTTTTTAAAGTCAATTGGAATTGCTTTCTCAAGTTGATCTGTGTTCCATTTGAATTGTTGGCCCATATTTATACAAAATAAAATCTCATGATTCATTAACAATTGGACACGTAAATGTGCAAATTGACAAATGTGCAAATTGATGAATGTGATGTGAAGCAACAGAGATGTAGAAATGTAATTTCAATTGTTTCCACATTCCGTTCTGTTGTCTCAAGTGTTTTGAATCCTATAGTAATATCGGTACGAAATGATCATGATGTGCAAATGTCGTTAAGAAATTGTATATAGAATAAATAAAGGTTAATGTTTTCATTCATTTTCTATGACGCACTGTTCTTTTTTTCTGAGAATTTCTCTGTCTAGGACATAAAAATGGTCGTCACTTACACGTCATTATCAAAAATTTCTAACTTTGTAAGAATTTTCTCTGCTTTTTTTGTCAATTTATTCTGCTTCACTTGTATCAAAAATTTATTTACAAGAAAAAAATAATCCAAGAAAATTGAAAAAATATGCTGTGGTGATGATATTCAACTTAACGACAAACTTTGAATGCTCGGAATAGTGAAAATATTCCGGTTGAATACATCGTCCAAAAAAATATTTGGGAAAAGAAAATGGACGAAATGTCATTAGGAAATATCATTATTAGCATTTCCTTTATTTTAAAATTCAATGGTCATCAAAACATTCTGAAGAAGAAATGTTTAAAAAGTAATTAACACAGGAGTATAATGACAAACCGATTTATTTCAAAGAAAATTGAGCATTTTTCACAAATAATTAGTAAATGACTAAACTGTCTAGACAATAAAGCATCTCAAATTACTAATTTTTCTTAAATTAATGGACATAATTTTATATTATGTATATTACGGAAGGGTATAATTTTGCATTGTTAAAAAATATTTAATGGCAGACAGAAGATCGTTAGCAAATGTTCATATGATGCATGTGGTTAGGATAAAACAAAAACATGGACAAATGTTAACTTTTACCACTTTGTTTGGTAAATATATTGGTAGCGATTCATAAATATTCACATTTTGCTCGAAGTTTTCCGTATCATTTGCATTTTCAAGCATGAGTTATATTCACTCGTTTTTTTTTTGTCATTTTTATGAATCATGATAAGCTTTTTTTCCAATTTTTAACTTGAAGTCGAACAAAAATTAAATGATTGAAGATGCTTTTTGATATTCTTGCACTTTTGAGTGCATTTTCCGTACATTTTATTACTAACAGTTGCCTTATGTGAAAACTAAAGAACGATCGTTGACTTTATACTATCTATTACTCTACTCTAGCGTCACCAAAGTGGCCATATAAATATGGCGAATATGAGTGACGAATAGCAAAACCTAAAATAATGCTTTAAAAGCACAATATTACGAAAGCACAATCAAATGACCACCGTTCTTTGATTTAAAAGAAAAATTGGCTCAAATATAATGCTCTGGATCTGTCGCAGAAGCTATGCCTACGTGCCGGGCCTCGAAAATCTCATCAAACATAATTAAAAATTGGACACGTAAAAGTGTACTGAGAAACATAATGTGCAGAAACAGAGATGGAATTTTCACTCAGATGGTGCGAGCACAAATACAACATCGCACTAACATCTAGTGTGCGGCGCACAATATTCTCATGTTTTTCGGGTGCGCGCACACGCCTGTATGTTTTTTGACTCAAACAAAAAATCTACATTTATTTGCAAATCTACAAATTTGTCATTAATCATACCGGCGTGTGCGTGCACCCGAAAAACATAAGCATTTTGTGCGTCGCACACTAGATGTGAGTGCGATGTTGTATTTGTGCTCGCACCAACTGAGTGAAAATTCCAGCTCTGTGCAGAAACGTTGACGTGTAATTGGAATTATTTCATTATGGTAAAGCTTATACGGAACGTTTAGTAATATCTTTTTGCATAAAATGATGATCATGACGTGTAAGCAATGCTGGTGTTAACAACCATTTTTATGTCCTAGACAGAGAAATTCTCAGAAAAAAAGAACAGTGCGTCATAGAAAATGAATGAAAACATTAACCTTTATTTACTCTATATACAATTTCTTAACGACATTTGCACATCATGATCATTTCGTACCGATATTACTATAGGATTCAAAACACTTGAGACAACAGAACGGAATGTGGAAACAATTGAAATTACATTTCTACATCTCTGTTGCTTCACATCACATTTATCAATTTGCACATTTGTCAAATTGCACATTTACGTGTCCAATTGTTAATCAATCATGAGATTACATTTTGTATAAATATGGGCCAACAATTCAAATGGAACACAGATCAACTTGAGAAAGCAATTCCAATTGACTTTAAAAAGTAAGTTGAATTCTTTTTCTTAAATAAAAACAAACATTTTCCCTACATTATACACATCGACAGATGGTTAAATTCCAAGTGTATGAATAGTACAGGAAAACTATGTTTCTTTCTCCACAATAATAAGTTTTTCTTCTATTTCCGTTTAGAAATTCAAACGTTTCCAGTAAAAATGAAATTATTGCATATAATTCTTGGTACTCTCGCTCTTTTGAGTGTTTTCCTTGCAAACGTAGATGCCAAGAAATCATGTTTAGCTAAACATGAACTTGTAAGTTTTTTTTCTCTTTTTCTTCGTTATTTGATTGTTTACTATTTGAATAATTATAAATTAATTTTTTTCATTGATATATAGTGCGGACCAGATGCTCCGAAACCAAACCGAAATCGTGATTGCTGCTCTGGAAGATGCTTACCTAGTGGAAAATGTCAATAAATATGTTTGAAAAATTCTTCTACGGATGATCATCATTCTAAATTGTATATTTCTCACGAGAAACATTCAAAATGCAAAAATTACAATAAAATCATTGAAATCTTAATGATTAAAATTTTATTTCATAGCTTTTTACATGTCTGTTGTACGCATATGAGTTTTAAGCCAAAACCTTATAATGTTCATATTACTTATCATTCGAAACGCTGTGGAATGATTCTCAAACCACAACAAAACACTTTATAATCATTTTTTTCTTTTAGACTCGTTTGTGAGTTAAACAATTGTAATAATTTTTTTTCGTTCAAGTGCAGATACCATTACGGGTTTTCTCTCTAACTATTTTAATATTGGGGAGCTCATGCATGGCTTTGTAGTTCACTTCAATATTGAAAGAGTTTTGATTTAATTAAGTATGATGCGCCGCGGTAACTACACTCCCAAATAATAGCGATTAATGGTCACGAATTTTGTTAGAAAAGTCGAAAAATTTGTTACTAGCGCCTCTTTGAAATCATTTATTTACAAATAATTTAATTAGGCAAATTGAAGCTACCATCTATGGTAAATATAAAGGCAATAAGACAGTTACCTGTGCGAATTCTATGTAATTAATATTTAGGTTTCTATATTCCACTAACGCTGAATTTATTGCTACTTTAATAAAATTCGGAATAAAAAAAATTTACTCAGCATCAAAACTCAGCTTATGATCAAAAAAAAAGAGAATTTTTTTCACATTTGCGAGCATTCTATTTGTCTACTGAGTTTTTTTTGTTGTTTTAACTCAATTTAGAAAGTTGATGTATGCGTTGTATGTTTTATGAAATGGTTTCATCAGATGGCGATCTTGATGAAATTGTTCTTTTTGTTGATGATACTGTCCTTATTGTTAAACATAAAAATATTGACGAAGCTGAGACAAATATTTCCGTTCTGAGAAAGTTTGCACACACAGTGCTATTATTCTTCCACTATTTGGTTATTTTCTACATTATATATAAATTGAACCAAAGAACAAATTAAAATAATGATTGGACTAAAGAATAGAGCCATGCGATTTATTTTGAAATGTGATTACAGAACACATATGGGACAATGGAATGAAATTATTCAATTAAATTCCAAGTGATGTTAGATAAGTAAATAGCTTGGAGGTTTTTAAAAAGAGACTTGCAATCTACCCTGGTAAGCAGTCTATATAGCCCTGTACATTTGTATGTGAGTCTCCCGGTTAAGTGCCATCTAAATGAACAAACATAAATTAGATTCACCAACATTTGATACTGAATCTGAATAAAAATTGATTATGTGTAAAAATAATTAAATATTTATGTACAATAAAATATTTTTCATTATTAAATTATCGAAATATAAATATTTTTGAAATAAAAAAATAAAAACACTTCATTGAGAAATTAAAAATACAACTAAAGCAAAACAAACTATTTATATTAAGTCTCCGCATGTTTATTCGATTGGTGTTTGTTGTACATGTATACAACAAACACATACATACATGTATACATGTACAACAAACGCCAATCGAATAAACATGCGGAGACCGCGGAGACTTAATATAAATAGTTTGTTTTGCTTTAGTTGTATTTTTAATTTCTCAATGAAGTGTTTTTATTTTTTTATTTCAAAAATATTTATATTTAGATAATTTAATAATGAAAAATATTTTATTGTACATAAATATTTAATTGTTTTTATATAATTCCACATAATCAATTTTTATTCAGATTCAGTATCAAATGTTGGTGAATCTAATTTATGTTTGTTCATTTAGATGGCATTCGGGAACGTGTTTGAATTTTTTTTTCTCACTGCATAGCTCCCTAGCTTGCAATGCACATTAGACAATTATAGTTTAAAAAGAGATTAAAAACAACAAATGTAAATGAATAAATTTTGAATTTTGACAAATATAATTCAATGATCAGTGAGTGATTCATGCAAAATTTCAGCTCGTATTGTGCAATGAATTGAAATATCATGAAACAATTTGCAATTGAATATGTGAGTACGTTGAGAAATATATTGTTAAGAAACATTGACGTAGACTTGTTACTGCAATTTTCTCAATTTTTCGCCATGTTGTCAGAAATATTTTGAATCGTTTAATCATACATCTGTCTCAATGGATTCATGATCATGCAATTATTTCTAGGAAAGATGGAAGCTGATGATGGTGCTATCGACCATTTGTCCTTCACAGAAAATCTGAAACAACATTGTAACGTGCGTCACAGAAATTGAATTGATGCAATAAATGGAAAGATATATGAATATACACACGATTTTATGTATTTTGCAATTTGTTTTCATCTTTTTGTATCTTTCGACACATTGATCAAATTTTGATATGAAAAACAGTAAACATACTTATTTTATTTTTTATTATGATTCAGACGAAACATTGAAATATTCAATGCATCTTACAGATGTTTTAGATTTCTATCAAGGACAAATGGTCGATAACACCATCATTAAATTTGCTTAATGCGGCTTTCTTTCATTTACTCTCATCTTTCCTAACAATAATTGCATGATCATGAATCCATTGAGACAGTTGTATTGCTGAACGATTCAAATCATTTTAGAAAACATGGTGAAATATTGACACAATTGTAATAAAGAGTCTATGTATTCCTCTTGTGTATATTTTTCAATGTACACATTCATGTGTTCAATTGTTAATTAGTCATGAGATTTCATTTTATATTAATATAAGCCAACAGCTCAAATCGAACACAGATAAACTTGAGAAAGCAATTCTCATTCACAATAAAGAGTAAGTTGAATTATCTTTCTTAAAATTTGTAATGCAATATATTTAAGAACAAAACCAATAGATTTCACATTTTTCTTTGCATTAATCACAACTTCTATTTTTGCTTAGAAATTCATACTTGTCGAGCAAAAATGAAATTATTGCAGGTGATTTTTGGCATTTTCGCTCTTTTGAGTGTATTCATGGGAAACGTAGAAGCCGATCCACCACAGCCCCCATGTAGCCCAAGAGGTGGAATTGTAAGTTTTTTTTTTTCGTTATTGCTGATTGCTTAAAGTTTAAATCATAAATTATGTGTTCATCAATATTTAGTGCGGCCCATTCACCCAACCCAATGGTAAAATCGTTAATTATGTTTGCTGCCCAGACCAAAAACCAACATTGAATTGTAACGGACAGCAAAAATGCGTATAGAATTTATTACTCAGCATACTACATTCTATGTTCTCGCCAAAACAATTATTTCAAATAACAAATTTGCAATAAACTTATCAAACACCTAATAATTGGTTAACGAGAAAAAATATGTTGTTATTATTTTTAAATTTCATAGCAATTATTCTCAAAGTTATCTTTCTCGCTAAATTTAAAATGTTTTAAATAAACAAAACGGTAATATTTGAAAGCAAATGTATAAAACATTCCATTAAAGACAAGCATCAGATAAATTGAAAATTTTTTGGTTCTTCAATATACAGTAATGATTTTTTCTTAAAATAAGCACTGGTTTTTGTTTAAATCCATTTTACACAAATGCAGTTTTAGACTTCTTCTAAATGCTGATTTTAGTTCGCACACACAGATGAACTGATAGACAAAACAAACTCACCCTTCAAACAAATGACATAACAAGAATCTTTGCACTATAAACAAAATATATAAATAAATTATATAAATATCCTTGTATTTGGGACGTTTTCCTAACTCAATTAGAAAGTTGATATATGCGTCGTATGTTTTGTAAGATAGCAATCATCGAGCTAATTTTTTTTTCCTCTCACAAAGAACTCAGGTGGAATGCGTCGAAATATGAGTATGATAAATATTTCTCTGTTGCCTTCTTTCTATCTGGATTCATGTGTCATTTTGTATATTCATGAAACATAAAATGTATGAAACTAATAAAATTTCTTATTACTACAGTAACTATGATTGAGAAGTGAAATATGAAATTGTGCGTCGCATCTTCTCGAACAAAAAAAAAAAAAAAAAAAAAAAAAAAAATTCAACATTGAATGACAACGAATGAAATTCAAATGAATAAAAACGAGTCAAAATGACTTGTCCTTTCATAATCCCTGAATATTATTTCGAAAATATGAAACTATGTCCGAAATTCGTAAAATTGGTTCCATTGTGGCAGTTTGTCTCAATTTGTTCTTCTGAAAGAGAGGAAGAAAGGGATAGAGACATCGAGAGATAACGAGACAGCGGAAGAGGCAGAGAGTATTTGTATTTCTGTGTAAATTGCTATGTGTGTTTTTGTTTTTTTTTTTTTCTTGTACGTAGAGATGATATGTAGTTGAAATTAAAATGAAATAGGCGCAATATCTAAGGTCGTCTAAATGGTGTACATTAAATAAATTTTCAAATCGTTTTTGTCGCTGTTTTTTCTTCCATTTTAATTCCATCCATTTCTGTTTATTATGTTTATTGGATGTTTTCAGTCGGTTTGTGAAGCGATGAATTAGAAAGGATGCCAATGAAGACAAGTGGGTTGAGTTATAGTTGAATCGGTTTACTGGGTTTTCGTTGTTGTTGTTGTTGTAGGATTTATAGTAGTTTTTCTATTTGTAATTGTATCCATTTCTCTATTTTAGTTTAAGTATGAACCACACAACAATTGCCAAAAAAAAAAAAAAAAAAACAAGGACATAAAATAAACATCCAAAAAAACAAGTAATATAATGTTGCATACCAAACAATAAAAAATTCAATCCCAAACTAAATTTATATCCGGACTAGTAGCATTGAGGAGGGCAAAAAAGGTTGAGCCGAAAATGCGAGAAGAATGTTCAAACACATACAAAACTTGGAATATATTTATGAATGTGATAGCGCTTAATACTTTTCTTACAGGCGAATGAAAATGCACGGAATAAATAATAGTGTCCAAACATGCTGCTTGAATGAGCATCAAAATACACATATAAACTTGCCGCTTGTCGATAAGAAATTCCATTGAATGTTGCATCAGCAGCAATAGCATCAGCAGCAGAAGCATTCAATTTTAAATGGAAACACGACAATATATTTTGCTGTGTGCAGTCGACCGAACTGCGGTGCAGTTGATGGTGGTGCAATGGCCGAGAAAAATGACCAAAGTGATACGTGAACATGAGCAAGAAATGTTTGACCAACAAAGGCGATGAAGAAAAAGAAAAATGAATAAAATAAAAGAAATTGTATGTGCCTTTGTTCGCACATTGTGTTTTGGTAGTTATTTTCTTTTACTTTTTCTGCAGTATAGAATCTCAAGATTGATCTGTTTTTCTTGTTTGTCTTTCGTTTTATAGCACAATTCAACTATAGGTAATTATATTACAATTCATTTCACATCATATCACAACAATAGTTTTCTAACCATTCTATGTCGAATACGTGCGAATTTAATCGAAAACGAGCAATGCAACACCAGAGTATTACATTCGAAGAGAGTTAAGAATGTTTCTAGAGAGAGAATGAGAGTGAAAGGGCAATCGAGGCAAACGGCAGAAAGTGAGAGCAAAAATGAGAAAGCAAAAGAAGGGCTAGAGAGGTAGAAAAAAGAGAGGATATTATAAAGCGAGAAAGAAAGAAGCGACCGGGCGAGAGAAAGACAGACTAGATGGAGAAAGAAAGCGAGGTGAGACCGAGAGAAAGGGAATGAGATAAAACGAGAAAGGGAAATGATTCAGTGGATTAACTTGATGGTGAAAATGATTTATCAGCATCATCGAAAATATGTGAATTCCATTATAAAATAGCAAAATGGCAAAGAGACACACTTACGCACCCTTAATTTGGTTGATTATTTTCAAGATCCACTTATATCGAGATAACACATGAAGTGTGAATCAATTGGTTTGGGGTTTACAGTTTTTAAGAATGAGAGAGAAACTATTTCGAATTAATCGTAAACCACTCAAATCAAAAACGTATTGAATGTCGTTTAATACAAATATTGTAAATCTATACGATTTTCATAGTGACGAAATGAACAAAAGTTGTAACGACGTTGATGGAGATGATGTTTGAGAAAAAAAAACCCCAACCACGCAGTATAGCGATAGAGCAATATGGCAAGATTCAGGTGGGTGAAATGGAATAGTGAATGTGTTTGTGAAATAGAAGATAGATAATATATTGTATTACTTATCTGGTCTTCAATGAGTAAAAGGATTTCGATGCTGGTGCTAGAGTGTTGTGCTCTATCGGTGTCCACACACTACTGAATGAATGCACTGACACCATACATGACTTGATGCCATGATGAGCTTATATCACACGCGTGTGGATATTGCCATGCACGACTTAAATTTCATATTACCGTACTGAATTGACTATGGAATGATGATGATGGGTTGTGTGGAATGGTGTGAAATTCTATCAAATGGAGTTTTGTGAACATATGTGAATGTGTGCTGGTTTACGTTTTAGACGTTTATAAAATGGAATGGATTGTGATTCGAATAGACGTTGACATACGATATATGCAATGGAAAAGTGCACACGTTCGCACATCCAGCAAAATGAACGAATGAACGGAACCAACATACAAAAAAGCATAACAACAACCAATGATTTTAATATAAATACAGTCTTTTCACTCTTTGTTGGCATAATTATACAAAAATACCAATGAAAGTGTGGGGTAAAAACCATACAATCAGAGCTGCACCGAGCTCTACATTCACTCTCCTTTTCTCTCACTTTCTCTGTCTCTCTCTATCTCACTCTTTGCTCTGTGTTGGATCAACAGCAATTGTGTGCCAATCCATAGCAGCAAGCTTTCAGCATAGCCGTAGACCAATATACATAGAAAAACACCTGTGCCTACATTATGCATTAGATGGTGTAAACAATGCCAAGATATCTATCTAGGTTTATAACAAATACTGAATTGCATAAATGACAGAAAATAACGGAAATATCTATATATGTATCGCATCTCAGCGCATTGCAATTTTTGCAACATTTTCACATTGCATGTATGCATGTTTGCTTCGCAATTTCCTTCAATGCCGCTACAATTCGTCCGTCTCTTCCTCATCATCCGCATGCCTTTTTTCCTTCACCCTCTCTCTCTCTCTCTCTCTCTCTCTCTCTCTCTCCTCTCTGTTCCCCACCTACTCTTCCACTTGTTCCCGCTTTCAATCTATTTGCGTTCATTTTCATGCTTTGCGAAAATCGTTTATTGCTACTTTCGTTGCATTTGCAATTTTGCTCACCATTTTAGCGTTGCTATCACAATTACCGTAATATAATTCCATTCCATTCGCTTATACCGTATTCTTTTAGTGTTATTGCTGTCGGTGTACGGTGAGAAACGACTTACTTGAATCGTCCAAGAATTTTTGAGCACATGAAAGTAGCAAATTCACATTTTACTATTCACAACAAATTAAAATTTGTACATAGAATCCGAAGTTGGAGAGTGAGTGTGGAAAAATGGAGATAGAAAATACATGAAAGAAAAAGAGAACGAGAGAGAGAGAGAGAAAGAGGGAGAGAGAGAGTGAGAGAGAGAGTGAGAGGGAGAGAGAGAGAGTCAAAGAGTATGAGAAAATAATTGCAAAGAAAACACTCTAAGGATATGCAAAAATGAATGAGAAAAAAATTTTTCTTCCTTCGACTTTTTTCAACAAAAACAACTTTTTCACTCTCTTCTGCTCAGACGCGTTTTCGGCTCCACTAGCACGTGCACATTTTAGATTTGAACAGATTACATAACGTCTTACACTTTCTTTTTAGTCATTTCAACGTCGAAAATTTCTTAGACTTGCAAATCCGGCACAGCTCTGTAACCAGCATCATTCACGTATTCGTCGATGTTTATTGTATTTGCTGGTTGATATTGTTGTTGCTTATATCTATTATTATTATTATTGTTATTGTTATAATGCATTTTACACTTGCGTTTTGCCTTGAATCTTTTGCATGTGAAAATATTCGTTTCTTCATTCGACAATTCGGAACAAGAACACGCTTCACTTGATGTGAGTGATGTATTGTTAAAATGGTTTAAATTGTTCAAATGCGAAATTCCATTACCGCAAACAAAATGTAAACTTTTTCATTCAACCACAAAAAATAGACAAACATTCGTAACTCTATGCACTTGATCTATTGCTCTCTATCTCGCTCACACTTTCTCTGTATTTATTTCTCTTTCTTTCTTTTATGCATTTTTTTTTCTTCCAGTGGGACACACACACGCAGAGAGAGAGAGAGAAAGAGAGAGAGAGAGAGAGAGAGAGAGAGAGAGAGAGAAAGGGAAGAAGAAAGAGAAAGAGAGACTGAGTTTTCACTCTTTCCAGTTCCTTCACCTTCTCTTTTGTACTTTTTTCAATCTTAATCTCACTTTCTCTTTTCCAATCTCTTCCTCTTTCCGTCTCTATCTTCTCATGCTTAACAAATCACTCTCTTCAACATTCTTTTTAAATCTTGTTATTTGCCTTCTCGTTGTTTCGATTGAAACCATTTTGAAACATACACCGAATGCATCATTCAATATACAATGAATAGCAGTTAACAAATGCTCTATGGGGAATATGCGTATTTCTACAGTTAAATTGATCATCATTGCATTCGATAACATAATGATCCGAGTAAAAATGGAACAAAAACTTGTCAATTGCAAAACAGATCATGTGCAATGAGTAGCAATGAAATGAAAAGGAATGAAAAAAGAACGACATTTTCCGAATGAAAACGGCAAATCGTTTAACGAAGATGAACATTTTGACATTTACACATGAGAATATGTGTGATTGATTTCTAGTTAGTTGAATCATTATAATGTGGAATGCAACCGACATACATCACAAAGCTCACAAACACTTACTCGTGTTGTTTGTTGGGTAATGAAAAAAAAAACAAGAAGCGTGATCCGTATACTCTTAACTGTGATTTTTAAGTGGAAAAATGTAGAAAAAAAAATGCAAGCATAATATACAGCGATAAAAAGACAAGTGAAATGGAAGCAAAATTGTAAAGCTCAACAATTATGAAAAGAAATTAACCACTCATAAGCGAGATTTCCATTATATTGCATTCGCAATTTTTTTTTTCCTCCACTTCTAACTGTCTCTACCCCCATCTCACTGTTTCTCATCTCTGTCAGTCTTATTCATTTATTTTGCTGTCGTTTGCTTTTTGTTAAATGTATAATACAGAAATGAAACCGCAAATGGAAAATCTTATGTGAAGATTTACAATTGTGAACGCGCGCTAGCTGAACAATATAAAATGAAAGCAAAATAGCGCAGAAGGATGAGCAAATGTGCAGAAAATTGAAAATCAGACTCTCAAGAGCATTTTCAGCAGCTTTACATTTTATTCAATACAAAAGGCAATGCATTGCATTTTTTTTTCGCACAGAATTTAAACACATTAAATGCCATAAAAATAGATACTAAATTGTTCGCATTTGAATTACAAGAGTCCACGCTATTTTCATAGAAGATTCCAATAGAACTTAGCCCATTTAACACAGAAATATAATATTTAAATCATTGTCCGGTTTAGAACTTTTACAATTATTTGGTATTTGAGGAAATGTTGCACTTATTTCATAGTTGAGAAAAAAAGTCTGCATAAGAATTATAATGAAAGTCTAGCTAAAGGCCTATAGACTTTCGACAAAGTCTATTTCGTTCACTCGGGTAACCATTGATATTCTGAATAAACCCATTAAAATGGTTCGCAAAGTATCATTTACAAATCTTGACTTTGTTGTAACTATAGGGAATATTATCGGCTTGTTTTTTGGTGCATAATTTTTAAGTATCATTGAAATAGTTTATATTTGGATCTTGCGTCGAATGTAAGAAAATATTTTTATATTTTCGGCCAAACAAGCGAAGTATATTCTGTGGTGTTTTACAATTTATGATTACAGTTTTTGCGTCAATGTAATAAATATTATATCTACTCGATAATATTCAATTGCATTATTTTATTTCAAGCATTCAGTCGGATAATAAACTTTCCATTTGTATTTGATGACGATTGTTGGATTCCGTTAAGAAAATTAAATCATTGAAAGAAGGTTCTATTTGAATTGGGATACTCAAGATACTGACTCTTAAATAATGATATTAATTAATTAATTAATATTAAATGGAAGCTTCTGTTGGCCAATAAATGGACCTCTTTTTTTGAAATATTGAACTAATATTAGTTTACATATGTTTAATTAACAATAAAATTCAAACCGACTTAGACAGATTCAATTGCACACTTCATTCTGCACCAATTGATTGTAATGAAATAATTTCAACATTGTTTTATTCAAGTGAAAATGTATCCATTTCCATTTATCATACAAACGAAAATCAATTATAAAGGAATGAAATGTATTGGAAAATATAATGAATAAGATTATGCACGTTATTCACACAATTCAAACCATTTACATGCTTATATCATAATGGTGCCCAGTTGACTCCCCCCTCCCTTATTTTTCGGTACATCATTGTTCAGTTTTGTTGAGAATGATCCAGTTTTAATCTTTTCTCATGATTATTAACATTAATTTTCTGTTGTCTAACGTATGTTCAAAAAAACTCTTTGTTTTAAAATGTTCAGACAAAGGATTTTTTCACAGAATTCAAGATTTATAGATTAATTTTATCTTCATATGCCTTTATTCATTCCATTTACTCGAATATTTACATCAAAATAAAAGTTCTTTCGCTGCTTTTCATAATTCTATGAAATTTTTCATTCTTTCTTAATTTTTTGTTGTTTTGAAAATGTATAAAAAACAAGCGAAATGAAACCGCCGACTGGAAATTTTATGTTAGATTTACAATTGTGATAACGCGCACGCAAAGCAAAAAATGTAAAATGAAAAACATTGAAATGTGAATGTGCAGAAAATTGAAAATTAGATTCTCAATAGCAATGGTATATTTTTAAAGCATTACATTTTGCAATAGAATGAAAACCAACGCACAGATGATACAATCACATTAAATGCTATAAAAATAGATATTAAATGTATTTCGGCATATTGATTACGTAATAAACAAGACATCGTCTAAAAATGCCATTCATTGGAATTGAGAATGTTATTTAACTGAGAAAATGCTGGCATTCAACACTGTTGTCCAGTTTGGAATTTTATTTATTTATATACATAATTCATGTGTATATGGAGATAAGTAATTGAGATAATGGTGACAGTCTGCAATGAAATATTCATGACATATGTTGAAAGTTCAAAACGTGTGATTGAAGATGTTGAATATGTCGGCTCGACGTAAAACAAAAATATCGAAAATGTCGCACTTATTTCATGGCTGAATAGACAAAAAACGAAAAATGAACAAATATCTTTACAATTTTTTGTTTCTTTTGCATTCGAGTAGAATGAGTAGGTGGTAAATTCCACGCTCGCGTATTCTTGCACTCAACGATAAGAAGCCAAATTATATCCTCTTCGATAGAACGTACACACGCGGAAAAACGGCTTAAAAGAGAGAGAGTGGGAGAAAGAGAAAGAGAGAGAGATCGTGAAAATAAAATAAAACGAATGAACGATGATGACGAAAAATTATGAAGGATATTATTTTATGAGATATTTCCATAGGTAATGGTTATTGTCGCCGCCGTTTCAGATGCCACAGTCGCCGTCGTCGTTACCATTTCACTTCAATCCTCTTTTCTTTTCTCGTTTTTCATTTTCGTTTTGCGTTTGTTTATCGAGTATCGCGTGGCGTTTCATGTATACATTTCTTTCGGTTGCAGTGGTGAAAGAGAACACATACAGTGTAAGGGAGAAAAAATGAGAGAGAAAAGGTGAAAAAAAAAGAAAGAGGAAGGGAGAGAGAGAGAATGAGTTAGCATTTTATTCGGTTGTGGGGAATAAAAATCGGTGTATGTTCTTCATATATATTTTTTTTCATTCAGTGTTTTGCTTTGTGTCGACGTGTACTGTGCTGCCAATACTACTTGCATCTTTTGCCTTGATGCTGAGTTGCTAATGCCGTTGGTTCTTGTTAAATATTGCAATGTGCCTCTTAAGCGTCAGAGAGTATTTTTTTCCTCTCTCATCTCTTTGCCTTCATTTGAATCGTATCATTTCGTTCCCATGCCATTCAAACAAATCTTCATGGAATCGAGAGATAGAGAGTTACGGAGGAGAGAGAGAGAGAGAGAGAGAGAGAGAGAGAGAGGCAGAAGGGGTGAGAGTGAAAGGTAGATCGCGTGAGAAAAAAAGGGAGCAAAACTGAACGAAAAAGAGAGGGAGCGTGCGAGAGAGTGAAAGACAAATAGAATGGGTGATAGAGAAAAAATCGAGAATGAGATTGAACGAGAAGCGAAAATGTTATGCACACGTTACCGTTGCGCAAACACAAAATACACAGAACAGAAAATTATACATAGATTTTTATCGAAAACATTATGAAAAGAGAGAAAAGAAAATGTGATACAATTTTTTGTTTGTAGGTTGCTTAAACATGAATGCAAAAGCTCATCACAGTATCACACATGAAGAAGATACTTATGCTCAAATAATAACTGATGACTTACATTTTTTTTTGTGTGTGTGTGTGCATGTGTTCGAGTGCTATGTTGTTTAGTTTGGCCAGCATTCTCATTCGCAGATAAAATATTTCTTTTTTTTTCAGCGTTTATAATACGCAGCAGCGATAGCGATAACGATAACAGTAGCAGTGGTAGTTGTACACAAAGCGAAACAAAAAGCAGAACACAATTGCTTTAAAATTGAATCGGTGTATGTGGTGCTCAGGGCTTATTGTCGCTGCAACTGACTTAGATATGCTGATGGGAAACCATCGAATTCATTCCGCTTGAATTTATGATGAGAAAAAAATTGCGCATTTTTCGTTATATATTTATCGCCACCCTGACTCTCTCTCTCTCTCTCTCTCTCTCTCTCTCTCGACATCTCTCTCTCACTCTCTATTTTTTCTATCTTACTCACTCACAGTATACGATGCAGATTTGCCGGCAGACACATTAAACCATGAATTCCTGGCCATTTCGATGAATCGCACAATTTACTCCAAAGAAATTGACACAAACAGGTGAAATAACACTAACAACAACAACAAAAGGGGGAAATATAATGAACGCATCGCATTTGAAGAGAAAGAGCGACAAATAGATCTTGACAAAGATGATGACGAGAACTTTACCGATAAAAGTAATAACATCGTTCATACATTCTTGCACAAAGGCAAAACAAGTGAGTGATGGTTATGTGGCTAAGCGACTGACAAAAAAAAACATCTCTAATAACAATTAGACTAAAAAGTGGAAAACACACACTGCGAAGAAATAGGATAAAGTGAAAGAGAGAGAGAGTGAGAGAGAGAGAGAGAAAGAGCGAGAGAGAAATAGATAGATCGAAAAAGAATCACTAACCAGATAGAAAGACAGAGAAAGAGAGCAGCAAAAGGAATCGTCAGCATACATAAAAGCAAAATAAAAGGGAAGTATTAAAAGAGCTCAAAGCTTTTTGTCATCAAAAATTTTTCGTTGTTGTGGCTCATTGCTTTCATGTATTTTTCATTTGTTAGTCGCAGTATCTCTCTCTCTCTCTTTCTCACTCACACACAAGCAGTTTTGCACTCTCACTCTCTCTCTCTCTCTTTCGTTCGTTCACATCGGTTTGTACTCTTTTGCTTGTCGTTATTAATGTTACTTTTGTGAAATCAAATAAACGGATTGGCGCACAGATGGAAAAACAGTGATTCACATACGGTGACAGCGTCAACAAGAACAATAAACCAGAAAAATGCTGATGTTGTTGACGATGATGAGTAGTCAGAAAAATCATGACGAGAAAGATAGAAACGAGAGGAATGAAGTATGAAAAATGAAAAAATGAGGGATAGATAGAAAATGAGCAAGAAAATGAATGAAGATTGAAAGAGACCAGGGAAAAGAGAATGAAACGATATGCTCACGTCAACGATAAGTTGTCGATCCATTGCAAAGAAACGTTGCAAAATCCCTTTAGAAAAGAGATGATCACAATAATAAATGAAATTTTATTAAATGGATTTTATTCTATTCTTTTCTCTCTCTCTCTCTCTCTCTCTCTCTCTCTCTCTCTCTCTCCTCTATCTCTCTCTCTCTCTCCTTCTCTCTCTCTTTCTTTCTATTGCGTTCGTTCGTTCATTTGTTCGTTTTCCATTTTTCCATTCCCGCAAATAATAATGATTATCAATTCAAATTTAATTCGCTCTATGAATTTTAAATGGGAAGATATTGCGTTGTTATGCGTGTCTCTTTTCTTTTCTTTTTATTTCTTTCTTTACATTTTTCTTGTGGTTGATTTGTTGGCAAATCGTTGCTTCGTCTATTTTCCGCTCGACACTCAAAAGACAAGAGTGAATTATTTGTTTGCGTGTCTGTGTCTGTGTGCCTGTGTGTGAATGGATCATTTGATGAAATTACAATCCATTTATAAAGTATGATTGAATTGAAAACGAAGAAAGGCAACCATAACTCAAGAACAAGATGCCGTACCGCTGATGTATGCTCAAACGATATTAAACGAATAATCTTTGGTTTTGATTAGGTGGCAAAGTGAAGAATTTCCATTTCCAATTGTATGTGTGTGGGTATGCATTGTATACAAGGGATTTTCATTATTCTTTAACATAGCATATATAATAATATGGTGCATAACATACAGCATATTCGAATGAAATTCGTAAAATGCAAACCGTTTCATAAGACAATTGAATCAAAGCCTCAAACAACAACCCGAACCGAGGCGAGTAGAAAAATTTAAATGAAAATGAAAAGACAAGTAACCGACTCGAAGCATAACTCGCATATCATTTCATTCCATCGAAATGACTTCCTTCTGTTCGTTTTCTACATATACACATAATTCATTGAATGCTTAAGAAAATGCGCCGAGGGATGAGTGAACGAAGAAATGGAAGAAGAAGAAGAAGAAGAAGAAGAAGAAGAGGTAGACAAAAAAGGAGCAGAACAAAGGGAGATAGAGTTGAATACCAAGATGAACAGGGAAATGAAGAGAATGAACAGAAAGATGGATCCAGAAGAATGAGATGAAGAAAGAGACTTCGTCTCAACAAATTACGATTACTTGTTCGCAATTTGAAAATGCTCTTAACTCGTTCAAATGCCATCACACACATTAAATCAATGCTATGTTTGCAATTCGAAAGCAACATCGCTCAGGAATGATACGAAACGTACAGAACACGCACACACAAATATTTTTAGTCTTGAATATGGTTTATTATTTCATATAATGTTTAAGCTTGTAACATACATGCATATTCAACATTCATTTGTACACACCAATAGCAAAATACTAAACGTCAACATTTATGTAAACACTAGCATTTCTCTAATATCGCTTACAAATATTACCCGTTTTTACCGTGTTCGTTTGCCGCTTGCATATGTGGCTTCGCTCAATATATATATATATAGATATATCTGAGAACTGAATCACGTTTATTATGTTTTAGCTACAAAATATATGAATTTGTATGAGATGGTTGAATTGTGTGACAATGCGTATGTTTTCATTTCGATTTTGGTCTTGGAATATGTACGACACAGCGTCATTTCTTCTTCTTCTTCTTCTTCTTTTTTTCGTCTCTCACATTCGTTTCAAATAAATGTTCTTAATGGCATTTTATGCTTAGCACACAAGATCGTCTCTCATTCTCTGTCTTTCTCATGAGATAAAATAATGTGTAATATAATAATAAATAAATCACATCAAAACAGCACGAAACTCACAATCCACAAGCAAAAATAAACGGGCAACTTAAACGGGAGGGAAAATGAAATGCAACAGTCAAGCTTAAACGACACTAAAAAAAGGCAACGTATTCACGAATGTGAAAAGTTGAAAAAAAAAAAACAACAACAATAACGAGTGAGAGAGAGAGTAATGGTGGGAGATGGAGAAGGGAGGTAAGGAGGAAGCAAGGGAGGTGGGTAGAAAAAAAGAAAGAGAGATAGAGAGTGAGAAAAAGGAAGAGGAGCGAGGGGGAGAGTAAAGAAAGAAAGAGCGCGCCAAAGAGAATATTTTCCTTTTTTCGGCTTTTGTTCGACTCATATGGTGTGTGTGATTGTGATTTTGTGTGTGCCCTTGCATGGTGCTTCGGCTCTTGCTCTCTGTTGCGTACATATTGAATATAACCCATTTGATTTTTGCAAAGAAAGGATACATGCTCTGGAGATTTGTAATGATTTGAGCTTTGGTTCGAGCTGTGTGTGTGTGTGTGTTTATGTGTGTGTCTGTATAACACGCGCGCGATTTTACATTCAACCCCGTGTATTTGTATTTACTTTTATTTCAGTTTCGGTGTATTTTATTTTTACTTAAGTAAAATTGTAACACTTTAACCGAACCAGACATTTGACCAGCATTAACGCACAAGAAGACACGGCTATACATTATACATTCTGTCACATTTCAGGTTCAGTTGAGAATAACATGCACTATCATTACATTACCATCAAACGATTTTCGACTAATCTATTTCGATGTATGTCTGCATTTGTTGTGCGATTACAACGGATTTGACTACTTTTTAAAAGAATTACATTACATTTGTGGCACTGAATTGACCTCCATCCACCAATACCGACATATAACAAAATAACAAGGGGGGGGGGGGGTGTGAAGAGGAAAGAAATCATAAGGCCGGAGCTTGATTTGGATGGTGTAGGCCAATCTATCTAAACTTACATATTGTTAATACAATAAGACGACGACTTAATAATTTTTGAGATGTTTTTGGTGTTGTCGCCATTATTATTATTGCTTCACTGTTTGCTAGTATCTGTTGTCCAACGTTCTCCCCTTTTTTGTTCTTCCATCGGTTAGTTTTTGGTTTTTATCTGCAGCGATTTCTATACCGTAAAGTTGTTTAGCCGCACAACACAAATCACTGACTAAGCAAATGGTTCGTTTGTACATTTTCCCAATGCCATCTACAACATGTGTGCCATTGTCTCACTTCTTTTTCTCATTCTCTCTCTCTTTCTCTTTCTTTCTCTCTCTCTCACTCTCTTTCTCTCTCTTTTATCGAAATCTCTCATTTTCTACACAACCAACACATGCATTCGATTGCGAGAGCTTGAAATATTTTTAGCTTTTAAATTAGATTTGGAATGGGAACAAGACAACCAAAGTAGAATCAATGAGCGAGTGCCATAAAAATAAAAATACGCACATGCAGCACCAAAACATTTCCGTCCACTTCGTCGGAAAAATGTCGGTGTATATTTGTATGTTGTGGCTTGGGCAGCAAAATGACTTCTCAAATATTCTATTTTTCTCCGTAAAACAGAGATGATAATAAACGAAACCGATAAATGACAAACATTCTTTCGAAATTGTATGGGTTTTGCTGAAACATTATTATATATTCCATTAGAGGATTTTGGTTATATTGTGTCGACTGCAAAGCATGGCCATCGCTTTGCTTTCTTTCTTTTTCTTTCTTTTTCTTACTTTTCATCTCTTTCTGGCCATACATAACATCCCGAATGACCCGATTATTATTTTTGAGAGCATATTAAAGCAATAAACATATGAACCGTTTTCCTTTTTTTGTGGCCTCAAAGTTAAGCTTTCTATTTCTATCGCTTTCACTCTCTCTCTCTTTTTCTCTCTTCTCTCTGTCTCTCTGTCTCTCTCTCTCTTTTGTTTTTGTATGTCAATAAAGATTCAATGAAGTAGGATTCAAAGAGAATTTTCACCATACCATGACCATTTCGATTCGAAACTATTCATAAATATAACATAGATGTGCCTTTAAATATGCACACCACAAAATGAATCGACTGAGGACGAGGAGAAAAAAAAAAGAACAATTTTTATGACTTTTCGAAAAATTCGTCTCTCTCTTTATGTGTTAAATAATAGAAACTAAAATTCAGCTATTTGTCTGTGTATGAACATCTGTTCGCCTTTAAACAATGTATCCACGCTGGTGTTGAACAACAATTTTTTTTTTTCACGTCCTTTTTCGGGCTCTAAATTCAGCCATTTTTTTTTTTATGAGAATTTTAGCGAAAAAATGCTGACCGATCAAAAATTGGAAAATAAGATGAAATACGTTTGTAATAATTCATTATATTTAAATGTGTACGCTGAAAATAGGCGGGAATCATTGTCATGCTTTGTTTGAATCTGTTTTTCTTTCATTCATTCGTCACATTTCTATGGATCTCTTTGTAAATCTCTCTGTCGCTGTCGCTCTATCTATTACTCTCATTTTCTTGCTATATAGATTTGGTTCCATTGCTTTCTTCCTCAATCTCTCTCTCTTCTTGTTTCTTCATTTTCAATCTCACGGTTCTCACTCACCGGATCTCAAATCAAACTAAACATTTTACAGAAATAACCGGATGGAAATGAAGAAAAAAAAACAAGAATATATGTGTGCATTGTCGCACTTAAATGGAGAATTGAAAAATCGTAAAAGCATATCAAAACGAATTCAAATTTATTCTCTATCACTGGCTGACTGAACAAGAAAAAGAATGTAAAATGGAATCGAAAAGCATAAACAAAAAAAAAAAAAAAAAAAAAATATGAATATGCGTAAACAAATTTCCGTACGCATCAAAAATATACTTATCTTGATCACATTCATATTATAATAACTTCTTTTTCCCTCGATTTTGTTATGCTCAATACCGTGGAAAAGAAGTGCACAGACACAAGTGAACGAAAAAGAATATGAACAAGAAAAGAAAAGAAGAGGAAAAGAAAACCCCTCACTATAAATACAGTACATTTTTACATTTTGTCGGTGCCGATATATGTGCGCTCCATTTCAAATGTTAAGCTTTTACCATCAGTTTATTTATTTAACATATTCATCAATTTTTTCTGCATCACATTCTAAAATACTGGCACTTCGTTTTTGCTTCATCACTCCCCCCATCCCTCTCTTTGCATTTCATTTTCTTCTTCTTTGTCATTTGCTCACTCACCTTCTTCTTCTCGCTGTCTCATTTCGAAGTGGAGTGAAAAGAAAAATCGCTTCGATTCTTTTATATGTATATTTTTTTTTATTCATATGATTCACATCTGAAATGTTCACGATATTTGCGGCAGCTTACGAAAGTGGAGGCGAGAAATGTATTTTTTTTTTCTTTTTGCTTTTTTCCTTTCAATTTATGTATGTGTTTTTTTTTTTCTTCTTCGTTTGCCCCCCGTTGTAAATGCTTTCCAAATCGACAGATACACATAAATATTGCTCAATGCCAGCTCAAAT